>JAHZNF010003883.1:0-10717 GCA_027744215.1 Troglopedetes dispersus | reverse complement strand
GTTGACCAAGTTGCCCACCACATGTTGTTCCATGTTTTACAGACTAGTTTGCCATGAGCATAAGTAATTCACGAATTGGCTGTTCACGGGACGAGATCACATTTATCTGGAAAACGTAGTGGTGACTATGAGAATGTACATGGAAAAAATTCTCCTGCTATTCCTGGTTAAGTACCTGCTGATATGCCTTAAATATTTGGTAGTGTGAACTTGTCGGAATATGAAATCTACTCCCGGCACCATGAATAATCTTAATTCCACCGGGCTCCATATGTATCCCGTAAGGATTTCTCTAAATTCTATGCCAATATATATCCTCGTACACACCGAATGGTACCTAAGCAGTAATTCTAGTTTGGATGCTTTCAAAGTCGCCTGAATATATGCAGATCCATTTTTCTGTATGTGGGGAAATCGTATTTACTTTCGGGTTATTAACATTTAGGTATTTAAATATTAGATGCAGGTTGCAAATTGCGAAAGTAATTCTTAAAATGTTCCCTTGCGAAATGATGCCATTGGGTAAAATAAATAATGTATAGTGGGATTTAATTTGTTAGTTCAGTAAGCAATCATTAATTACAAATTACAATTTATTAGCATCTGGTAGGTTGTTAAAAAGTTGCTGGCCCATTTGTCCACCACATGTTGATTCATGTTTAACGGAGTAGATTTCCTTGAGCATAAGTAATTCACGAATTAGCTGTTCACGGGATGAGTTCACACTTATCTATAAAATGTAATCGCGACTGAGAGAATGATCATGGGAAAAGCACTTCTACTCTTTGTTAGTAGAAGAACTTGTACAACTACTACTTACTTCTATTACTACTATTTACATCTTCTATTTAAAGTACCTGCTTATATGCGTTAAACATTTGGTAGTGGGAACTTGTCGGAATATGGAATCTACTGCCGGCACCATGAAGAATCTTAATTCCACCGGGCTCCCAATACCTTCCTACGCATGACCAACCTTTGTCACAGTGTACGTGAATAAAATTGTAATTGCAAGGGAGAATTCTTAATTTGTCTATATTAAAACAAAATGGGAATATTAGAAAAGAAATTACATTTATATTACAGTTGATTATTTTGCACTTACCCAAATTTTCATTAAATAAAGCGTTAATAAGTCGCTGATCGTCAGATAGGACTTGAGACTCTTGTCGGTATTTATCAATGGCCTTTTCCGTCCACTTAAATTGCCTCATGTTTTCCAAGTGCATGAATAATACACCTGAGTTGGCACCCCGAGGAGGAACATGCTTGAAACTTCCAAAAAGAAACAGATACAAGCTTTCGTAAGCGTCACCTGGAATGGTGTCAGGAGCCAAAGCTGCCAATGCGTGATTTTCCGCTCTCAAATTGTCCCATATATTTTCAATATTTCCGGACACAATAGTGTCAATATCAAGGTACAAAATGGTATCCAGCGTCAACAAATTCTACAAATAAAATAGATGTTGGAAAGGCAAAAAAAATTGCTAGATGAGGATAAGTGAAATTACCGGAAAAAGTAGTCGAACAAAAGAGCAAGGAATTTCAAATTTTGGGAAGAGTGAACTTTTCCCAAGTTCGTCTGCATTCTGGATCCTTTGTACGTGGATTGAGACATTAATCTCATTTCGCACAGAATTTTGGAGAGCCACAAACTCCGTCTTTAGAGCTGCTTCCATTGTGGTATCGACGAACAAGTAAATGTTAATTTGCCGTTTCACCTTGAATACTTTTGCTGACACGAGAATCGACTTAACAAGTGTCACGGTTTCCATGTACGTTGCATTATGAAAAGCTCCAGATTTTGAGCATGCTGCCGTGCCTATGTTAATGGCATTTTGGTTCAAATTATTGTGGAAATTGCCCAGGCTCGGCAGATAAAGTAACATATATAATGTGAGGGATGATAGGATGGAAACAACTAAATTTAGAGTGCAGTAGGCAGATGTCTTTTTTAGATACCAGAATATCTTGACAAAAGCCATCCTGTAGGATGGTTATTTCTCAATATTCCGTACCAGAATGCCACTCGATGAGAAATATTCAGCTCAGTTTGTTTGAGGTGTTAGCCATAATCAAGCCTTATTTGCAAACATTGTTATCTTTAATTTTTACATTGTCAAAAATTGTTTGATTATTCATTTATACCACCATTGTTATCCTAAAATAAAAAATGTAACCATTGAATTTCGAAATACACCTGCGCCACTGATAATTTAATCTAAGGCTAATGCTCATGTATATAATCAAATATATAATTTGAGTTCTTGCTCAATTTATTACCAGTCATAAAAATGTTTAACAGGAAGGTTAATTGGAATATTATACACATAAATGATTGAGGGATTCCAAATAGTAGCATAGAGGATTGGCAAGAGGCGATTTAGTTGCTAACAAGAACTGAGGAAATATTAAGGTGCGTTGGGTAAATTAAATGTTAACAATTTTTAATTTACAGCATTTGATTATGAAATGGTTTGTTTAGCAGAATACTTGATTATAGTATTTATGCACACAATCGCAAATCCGTCAATGTAATCCATGTGTCGTTCGTGACCACCTGCTCACACTCATAATTAATTCACGATGCACTTATGAAGACGAATTTATTGTTTGGCAGTTGTAATGCCAATATGCGAAGCGACAATTATTCTAATGGCATTCTATGGTAATGGCAAGTAATTCGCCAACCCAGAAATGCATGCCCACTACTATGAAAGATATTAAAGGAGATTGTATAACACTTCACTACAGTTTACTTATTTCTAAATTTTCCAAGGACTCTCTTCCTACGTCATCCTTTGATGTTACTGCAGCGCTACAAAAAAATGTACTAAAGAATTTTTCTTCTTAATGCGTAATTTTCTCTAGTGAAACAACCTTAACCTGGTTGTTACGACCGAAACGGAATTCTTAGAATTTCAATGGTTTTATAATTTATCACAATGTAGTGAAATTGACGTGTTTTGTCCAACATCTAGAGAAGTTTGAAGAAAGTTTTTGAAGATACTCTTGGTGTTTTTATCAATAGGTTATGTCACAAATAAAAATGCTCGAAAATTCTAATCAACTGATTCTGTTATGTAAACTTGAGGCGATAAAATTTATTTTCGCTAAAATATAAATATTATTATTAACATTTGTTTGAATCAGCAGTAATATATTTAATGATAAATATTCACAAGAATTCAAAACAAACGTTATCAGCAATCATATTTCATATGACCACTTCTGACACATTTTGCGTAAAAAACCACGATTCAACTCGCAATAATCTTGTGTCCATTTTGTAAACCATTTATTAATGAAATCGCTTCATATGCCTCGTTAAGTACCCATGCTGTTTGAAAGACATATCACATAACCCACAGAAGAACGGCTTCTCACAAGTATGACATCGTGTGTGGGATTCCAGTTCCGTCCGCTGTGCAAATGAATAATTGCAAAAGACACAGAGGAAGGGTTTGTAGCCAATATGTCTGTCAATATGGTTCGTGAGGTGCACATTTTTCAGAAAACGTTTTTCACAAAAATTGCATTTGAAAGGTCTGGGTCTTATCTTGATAAACCGTCTGTCAAAGACACGAAATTTCGAATGGCTGCTATTGCTTCCGGCAGGTTTCATTCGATTGTTTGATGACGGTGAAGCTTGATCCTCTGGCTGCCGGTTCTCACTAACTTGGGTTATCAAATTTTCGGTCAATTGCTTTTGAGTTCGTTTTTTATTGCCCTTGCAACCCATGGTCTTGTGACCTTTTTTGTGATGGTACAGGCTGGTCTTGAATTTAAATCTTTTCATGCAAAAACCACACTCGAATGGTTTCCCCGTTTGGTGAAATTGCTTGTGTTGATTGAGACCATCCGTGGAAGCAAAATGTTTTCCACATTCCTTACATTTTTTAATTTTGCCTCCATGATCCCCTGAATTTATTTGAGTCGACGTCCTTTCAGAAGGAAGGGTATGTGGCGTTGAATTTTCTTGTGACTTATGTGATTCCTTTACCGCACCAATTTTTGGACTGTCATGCGCTTCCTCTGGTATGGTAGTCATATTCCAGGGATAAATATTTTCCTTCGCTTTCTTTATCCAAACAGGAGTAAAAAGGTCTTGATCGTCCGACTCGTCTGAACTTTGTTTGGGCTGGGAGGATAAACCTTTGTCAATTGTCACCATTGACGAGGGCCGAGATCTTTTAGGTTGTATTATATTGAAAGCTTTCTCTAAACTTGTCAGTCTCAAATATGGAGGCCCTGCAGACAAATTTTGATTTGCTGAAACTTCAAAAACAAAAATTATTAGTTATTATTTAAAAAAAACTATTGATAAAGACGAAAAAATTCTTCTGTATTGATTACCTTTTTGCAGTATATTGCTTCGGAACTTATCAATTTGTTCGGCCGAATTGGATCCAATCCTTGTCAATTTTTCTTGTAAATCCTTCCTGTAGCTCAGGTGGTCCTCGTTGTTTTCAATGTCTGCGGTACGAATCAGCGTAGAAATTTTCTCCAGTTTCCAGCTCAATTCAAGTTGGAGCTGTTGCCAGTTCTCATATGTCTCACAGAATGACTTCAGAACAGGAGCACAGTAGTCACAAGCGTGAGTAATGCTCACTGCCCATTTCGTATTAATGGTTTTCTCCGGATTGAATTCATCATCCCCCAAGTTAAGATATCGAGAAACAAGGGTGCAGAAGCGTTGACATACTTCTGCATTGCTTCTTCCTGATGTAGTTGATGTTGACCGCTGGGAATTATTATCTTCTGTGCCACCAGCACTTTGGTGTCCGAAGCACACCAGGCAATGCTGGAGCGTTAAAAGTGGCATTTATGCTGCCAAGTGCTATCTCAACTTAAAGGATAGTCCAAATTGATGTTGAATCAAATATTGAGAAACTTGAACTACAGAAATGAGAATTAAACTTGAACGTTATGTGCATGAACTTTATTATTGTCCATAGAGAAACCGCCTCAGCAAGTGTCACGTAAGCATGTAGGAAGTTTTGTAGTGAGGATAGCAATAATTCGGGAAAAGTCACACATAACATAAGGGACCTCTTATAATTGGATACAAAATATAAGGGATGTGTGTATACCTAACAAAATATTGCCTTTAGCATGCTTCTAGTATTCCGAAAGGATTAAAGCAACAAAAAACGCATGTTACTTAGATTATGATTCTGATGCACTTACTTGCACAAGATATATTCTCTTGCACACTTTATGCGTTCTATTTTGTCATACAAGTATTCTCGCTAATGGCCCAGTGATGATGGGACAAAAGCAACAAAGACAAACCATAGCTTTCACACAGCGGAAAACAACAACTCAGAGGTTGATAATATTACTCACATCATAATGCAGATTCACTGAATAAACAAGCCTAAACATTCATATGACATAAGACCAGGTCAGTTCTAATTATGTACCTACTATCATGATGCACGGGTCAATTACATTCAATTGCAATCGAAAATTCAAGTTTACATTTTACACAGTTCCCTTGAGTAATTCTGGTTAATGAAAGGAAAGGTTTCAAAGTTTCAATCCCTTCAATAAAAAATATCTTTAAGAAACTATCGTATACATGAAAAGACAACCGTGGAATTATATATTTTGTGACAAACCGTCTTTTTTTTAATATAAATGTTCTTGTGCTGATTAAAGGAAAAACATTTGTTTCAAAAGGGAGCATCATTCCTCCAAATGTAAGCAATAATCAAAACCTCTTGAATTAATTGAGGAATTAATTCAAGTTCGCCTTGTGCCTTCTTGGCTTCCTTAAATCTAGTTAGTATTTTTCATAACGAACTGTTGTTAAACTTTTTGGAATAAATCAAACGGAAACCGAAAGATTTTGTATAGAACAGATAATGTATGTAATGTAACAGACAATTTGTATATTTAGTTGTGATATTTAATAATTCAACATCATTTCATATATCAAATCAATATTTTTTCCGTTAAATTCCAATTCTTTGGCTTGACACACTGTTGGATGAATTAGCCATTTTAATTTTAATCAATGCTGAACAATTGTCTATTGATTTCCCGCAGCAATTTTTTTAAACATTTTAATTCTCTAAAAAACCGGCTTTCGTAAGTCTTGGCTCTGACATTATTAAACGTTCTTACTTGTCAAAACCTTTCAGGATTTTTACAATTTGATGTGTAAATTGGGCTTAACTTTCTACTTGAAAAATATCAACATTGCTCATAGTATATACATTTTGGAGGTCACTGTTCAACGCGCTCATTCAAAATATTTTGAATTTTTAGCACAATTGCGAGCAAATGTTTGGTTAAGAATTCCAATTAAATTATTGCTGTGTATTACATTTATTAGCTTTACATAATGACATTGCGAAAGAATATAAACTTTTTGCTACATAAATGTAAACTGGAAAGCATTTGCATTGAATTTCCAGAACAAAATACATTCTATACAGGAGAAAATGTTCGTGAGACCTTTCTTCCCCAGTTTTCCTGAACACGTTGAAATCCCATTGAAGGTGCTGCTGGACCTGTACTACTATGTTTCTTTCGCGTCTCCCTTCAGGCTCAGCTGGGATGACACTTCTGGGCAATACTACCTTCGAAACAGCTTTCTTCTAAAAGTAAGATATTTATGTGAGATAAATTGTTAATGATAAAATTCGTTTTTACTTTTAATCAAGCTTATAATTATAATCAAGGTAATTTGCATGCTGCGCCTACTACTTCAGCTGGTTGGTTTGGCAAGCAGCTTAGCCCATGGTTCCGGAATGGTGACAAATGCAAAAGTAGGTACATTTATATTCACATGTCAGCAAATCTCAGGATATTGCATGGGAGTTGCTTACCTCCACCTTATGCTTTTTCGTCACTCCGATATTCTACGCTTCATCAATCTAATCAACATGGAAAGCCTTCGTAATAAAAACAGTGGCAGGCCAAATGGTCCGAAAATTTGGGTGAGAGGGCTCCCCGCCTTCTTCCACTTTTTTGTTGGGTTCGCATGGATTCCATTTTGGGCATTTTATGATTTCATTTTGAGACCTGGAATTTGGGAAATATCCCGGTACACATGGAACTGGGTAATTTATGGTGTGAGGTTCAATCCTTCAACTATGGACGGGAATCTAAATACCTGGCAACTTTTTGGAGGATTCCTCTTCGTATTTCGCACTGGTGGAAAGCATAACGATTGGCACCTGTGCAATACTTCTCATGTTCATTGTTGCAGCTACTGTTCATGCAAATGCACAAGGATTGCTGGATAATCTCGTGGAGGTTCAGCAGTACTGTGTTATCCCTCCTGAAATGGTAGGTTAACGAAAGCTGAAGATGAGCGTTTACTTTTTATGGGATTTGATTTGTTCTTTTTGTATTTTTTTCTAGTTACTCAACAAGTTCTTCCAATTTCGAAAATGGCTCGTGCTTATCAATGAAATATTTGCGGTGACATTTGTCTGGATGTTGGTTTTGGAGGGAGTAATCATTAGTCTTGCGGTCGTAATGTGGTACATGGGACAATTTAGTATCACGTTTCTAATGATATCCATGCATATTCCGTACTTCTTCGGAATAATCATGACCTCTGCGAGGACAACTGCGAACGTGAGCATCGTTTGGTGTAAATATTATCCTAAATCTAGCGGTATGTATTATTTCAAATATATTTTTAAAATAAAGATTGATCGCTTATCTGGTTTGCTACGTCACGCATTGAGAAGAAAACGGAAGCTCAACTCAATTTCCTCAACTGACTTGACGAAAGCGACTAGGGAACTCATATCGCTTTATGAGATTTCCTCAGGCACAATTGCGTTGCGGGCTAAAGACATTTTTACATTCTCTTATGGTTTCGCTGCAACGGTAATCCCATCGCCTTATTCCGTTTAAAAAAATATTTCGAGAAATTAAAAATTTTATTTTGTAAAATATTGATGTAGGTTATCGTAGGAATTCTCAGTAACACGGTAATACTTCTGCAATCTTTCGTCAGCCTTGGTGCTGGTTAGTTTTAAGATAAATGTGTGACAATCCAAGATCAAATTTATTACGGAGGGCTGTTACTTTTTTGTAAGTATAAAATTATTGTAACAACTTTAATGAATTAGTGTGTCGAAGAATAGAACTAAGGTAACTAAATTCATCTTATCATTATCACCAAATCGCAAAAATTAATGGCTTTGTAGTGAAACGAAGGTTGCTTCACTTCTTGTTTCCATTCTCCTGGATTCGTTGGTGCCACGCCACACTTCTCATATGTTTTAAGGCCCATTTTATCTCGATGTTCCAGAATAGTATACAGCCTCTCTGGGGATGGTGCTGCCAAAAGACGAAGTGTGAATAAAAAATAAGCCAAAAACTTCCAACGTTTTCATTTAATACATTGAAAAATAATGCGTAAAAACTAGTACGTTAACAAAATTTAAATTTGATTTTATAAACTCAAATCCTACATGCTGTGAAATGAAATGTGCACGGCAAACCACATTCTATTACGTAGTTTATGTTCATTGAATAGAGATTTTAATCTGATCCAATTTTGAAACATTTGAGTTAGAAAAACGTAAAAAAAACAACAGGGAAGTGACCATGAAGTATAAACTAATATGTTAACTTTTTCTTTTGTTCAACTTCGGTTGAATGAGATTCAAGATTAGTTAGATTAGTTCCATTCCAGCTCGATGTACCAGTTGTAAAAAATCGCGCCTCGCACCAATAGCCATAAGTGAGGTACGTACGGCCTCGGGAATCGCCACCCATTTTAAACAAAACGATACAATCCAATTTATATTACATTAAAAATTGCTTGATGTCACCTGGCGCTTATAAAATTCAATTAGATCACAATTAAACGCAAATGTTTGGTTACGAATGTGAATTAAATAAATTGTTTTTTAACGTTACCTTCAAAGTTTACTTTCAACGTCAATGCGACGGATCGTGAAAACCTTATTGTACAAAACTGAATGTGGCAAAAAGCAACTCCAAAAAAGTTGTCAATTTTACACAGGCGATAATTTCCATCTTCAGCAATTATAAGGCGAGCGGGAGAAATTGCTATTTAGCTCAGCCACGAATACCTTTAAAAGAATTTCTGGAGCAAAGTAAAAATGAAAAAATCTACTTTCCTTCCAAGTTTCCCAGAACATGTTGAAATCCCTTTGAAAGTGCTTTTGGACCTGTACTACTATATTTCCTTCGCATCTCCTTTCAGGCTAAGGTGGGATGACACCAAATGTCAATATTACCTTCAAACAAGTTTCTTTCGACAAGTGAGTATTTTTATTACTTAACAATAATAAGCAAAGCGCAATTTCGTATTTATGAAAATGAGGTTTCTTGCAGGCAATTTGCATACTCCGCCTTATGCTTCAGCTAGTTGGTTTGTTGAAAACATTAGTCCGTGGTTCCGTTGTAGTGACAAGAACATTAGCAGGTACGTTTATATTCACGTGTCAGGATTTATCCGGTTACTGCATGGGAATAGCTTATCTTCACCTCATGCTTTGTCGTCACTCCGATATTCTACGGCTCATCAATCTAATAAAAATGGGAACCAAAAGTGCCAGGGATCGTCCTCAAACTTGGGTGAAAGGACTCCCCGCCTACTTCCACTATCTTATTGGAACTGCATGGATTCCCCTTTGGGCGTTTTACAATTTTATTCTGAGGTCTGGAATTTTAGAAATATCCCGATACACATGGAACTTTGTAATTCATGGCGTGAGGTACAATGCTTCAGCTGTGGAGGGGAATCTAAATACCTGGCAGCTTTTTGGAGGATTCCTAATCATATTCGCAATGGTAGATAGCATAACGATTGGCAGCTGCGCAGTAATTCTCATTTATATTGCGGCAATGACGGTTCATGCAAATGCCAAAAGATTGCTCGATAACCTCGTGGATGTGCAGCAGTACTGTGTTATCCCATCTGAAACGGTAGATTCCCCAAAAATTGAATCTTTTGCACGCGTAATCATATCAATGTATGCGATGCTTCCTTTTTGCAGTTACTGATCAAGTTTTTCCAGTTCCGTAAATGTCTCGTGCTTATCAATAAAATATTTGCTATGCCATTTGTCTCAATGGTTGTGTTGGAGGGTGTGCTCATTTGTCTTTCGGTCGTACTGAGGTTCTTGGGGCAATTTGGAATCACGCTTCTGATGTTGACCATTCAAATACCATATTTTTTCGGAATAATCTTGGCTTCTGCAAGGACAACTGCGAAGGTGAATATCGATTTATGTGACTCTTAACTTTAGTATTTAGGAATGCACAATTTACTTTCACTGTTTTAAAATTAAGATTGAACTCTTACCTGATTTGCTACGTGACGCATTGAGAAAGAAAAAGAAGCTGGTCACTGTCGCCTACTTACCTGCTGCGTCCAAAACAACTGGAGGTCTCATGCTATTTTTTGAGGTTTCCTCAGGTGCAATTGCATTACGGGCTAAGGACATTTTCAGCTTTTCATATGGTTTCGCTGGAGCGGTAATGTCCTAGTTCAGCATGCAAAAGTTGAGCTTAAACAATACTCTGAACATTACACTTCGTTTTATTCTATTGTCGCAGGTTATCATAGGAATTCTCTGTAACACAGTTATACTTCTGCAATCATTCCTCGGTGGTCGCAGTGGTTAATAGTCAGCAGATCAATGTGATGTTAACCTGGAACTGTGTCAGTTCTTTAACCTTTTTGTACGTCTTCATTATGTGTGATATTCTG
>JAHZNF010003882.1:0-11110 GCA_027744215.1 Troglopedetes dispersus | reverse complement strand
CCCGCTTTTACCCATTTTTTCAAGTATGTAGTTAGGTTCTGAGTGGTGGGTAAAAATGAGTAAAAGTATATTAACATTATAGTACATGGGAGGCATTGAGTAAAGCATTGAGTATACGGGGCATTGTGAACATAATCTAATGCAGGGGGCCACATGAACATTTGTATAGCGTTACATTAAGATCCGTTTCTACCCGTACCCAATTATCTTTTTCTCAAATAGTGGGTAAAACCAATCCCTAATTGTAACAGAATTGTTTATTTCGATTGGATCATGTACACTATGCAGTAGTTAGGCACCGTTCTGACATTTTTACATTATGCATTGGCGAGTTCTCTCTCGTGTATAATCAAGTTAGTGTGTGGAAAACAGAGTCCTGATAGCTTTATAAAATATTAAGTAGTGCACAACAATTTTCTCCAGTGCTTCAAAGTAAACTGCAGCTAGCATATTTACATAGCCACTGTCAATTACAGCAAACATGCAGTGCCCATGTACACGTGTGGAACCAATTGAAGTTAATTACCTGGTCCATGTCCGAGACCTTGAGAATGTGCCCCTCATACAATTACGAATGCTGTACAAGCTCAGACTTGATTCAGGCTTCAGCCTGATTCCTTCTCTGAGCTCTTACGTGCCCAAATATTACTAATAGCCATTAGAATAAATAGAAGTAATAGTTCTACGAAAGAACTCCCTGTTTTGCTTGGCTCAGCATTTTATGTGGTGTTAAGTATATGAAAAAGATAGGCTATACCACTACTCAGCCGCGTAATTCCCTGCAATGCTAGAGGTGGATGAACAAAGACCATACCATTTACAAACATAAGCAGGAATCGCTCGAGCTCAACTACTACTTCATTTTCTCCATTCACGCTGTATTATTCCACATTGTGTTATTACAGAATCGCAAATGGGTAATTATGCTAACTGTATGATGAATTCTGAGATGACCGTAATAACCAAATTCAAATAAACTACGTTTAAACGTATATGACAGTACAGCTGCATATCAAAAAGTACCATCTCACAATACATTTGACTTTCATTGCGATGCAATACGCTCCTTGCTAACGAAAGTGTGATTTGCATGTAAAATGAATGCAATGGGTTGATTTGATAGTGTAGTGTAGATGTGGTATGGTAGCTGATATTGCTGCACTTTATTGCGCGCGCGTGGCATCCCAAACATGAAACAATGTTGTGACTGCATGAAGTACTGCAACAAGAAAAATGATCACTATCCAGGCAACACTCGAGAAAAGGGTACTCTGATGTTCTGTCTGAAAACATTGTAGTGGATCAATTAGATAATGCTGATTTCGAAAATGCCTCCTGTTTGCGCCGTTGTTTTCATATGACCGTTACAACCGTTAAAATCAACTTTTTACACAACTACCAAATTATATACATTTTCCGTATAAATCGAACCTCCTGATTTCGAATATGTACATATACCATTTCTTCATAAAGCGTATAGGTTGAGCGTTACAGACGGTTTTCAAAATAATGAAACACTTCAGTTTTTGTTTTACTGAGTCAATCCGGCTACGCTGAATCCGAAAATGCTAACCGTTCCTTCATAAAGTGCATCACATGACCATTTCAGACGATTAGCAAACTTCCGACTATCAAATTATATTTTCTGGGCCTCAGATTGCTGTATTGTAAAGATTTATTCCAAATCTCGATAGTATAAATTATTTATAATTAAATTCAGCGTGCCACACTAGATATTTATAAATGAAATTTAAGTATGTGAAAGTTGAATTTAATAATAAACCAGATAGGTTGGTACGATAGTATCTCCTGTAGATACGTTTGCGAAATGTTTTTATTTTAAATATTTTTCAAAATGAAAATTTTAACCGTCTGTAACGTCCAACCTATACACTTTATGAAGAAATGGTTTGCATATTCGGAATCAGGAGGTTCGATTTATATGGAAAATATATATAATTTGGTAGTTGTGTAAAAAGTTGATTTTAACGGTTGTAACGGTCATATGACATCAACGGCGAAACTAGGAGGCATTTTCGATATCAGCATTATCTAATTGATCTACTACAATGTTTTCAGGCAGAATATCAGGGTACCCTTTTCTCGAGTGTTGCCTGGATAGTGTGCTGTGACAGCTATACCTATCTATGTGAAACTATGCATTGATGCGGCACATGTGTGGTTCGAAGTTTAGCACAATGCATTGCTCCACTGGTCAACAACAAATTTGCTTTATCGGTAATCAAGAACACATGTTCGTTTCACTCCAGCAAAAACAATTAGTGAACCTACCGAATTTATAATAATTATAATAACAGTTAAAAACTTTGGGCCATTATATTGATTTCACTCCATCCATTACCATTCATCAATATCCAGTCTTCAAACTCAAGCGTCTCCGCGAGGGCCGTGATCATCAAAAGTTCCGTGACCATCAAAACTGCCGTGACCATCAAAATTCCGTGACCATCAAAAGTGCCGTGACCATCAAAATTCCGTGACCATCAAAATTCCGTGACCATCAAAATTCCGTGACCATCAAAATTCCGTAACCATCAAGTGCCGTGGGTTGACCATCAACATTCCGTAACCATCAAAAGTGCCGTGACCATCACCGTTATTGGAACAGGTATGAGTATTTTGTTATTCATCTAATTAGGTTACGAACTTTGCAAATTTTCAATCAAATTACAACCAGACGCGCTTGAGACTACTTCAGCGTACTGGTTTATTTTTTCGGTATTTTTCGGGATTTCCATCACAAGTCACGCCAGTTTTTTAAACAAATACTAGTAACAACGCCAGCGAAACTTGCCACGCCAGTTTTTTTAAAAAATTACTAGTAACAACGCCAGCGAAACTTGCCACGCCAGTTTTTAAAAAAAAAATACTAGTAACAACGCCAGCGAAACTTGCCACGCCAGTTTTTTTAAATACTGTAAAAACGCCAGCGAACTTTGCCGCGCCATTTTTTCCTACTAACATTGCTAGACTAGTATCATTCCAGTTTAAAGCAATAGCAAAAAAAGTTTTTAATGTCTAGTAGCAATATCAGTTAAAAAGTAAAGGTGCAAAATCAAAGTATGAAGTACGAATAGAAGGCCAACTTCCGCGTCTGTGATTCATTGTTTATTACCAAATACTTACAGTTGAAACATTACTTGTCTTAAAGGGTTTACAAGATGGTTAGGAACGGAAGCAAGAAATGCACAGACAAGCTAAAGAAAATGTGGGCAGCCAGGCAGAAACAGAGGGAGGAGCTAAAAGAGCTGGAGCACGCAAGAACCCGCAAAAGCGACCCAGAATCTGACGACAAAGACCGTTATTCTAAACGACCTAAATTGCAGCATACGTGCGAAGAACAAACTGCAAGTCAATTGTATGCCGAACTTCAGAAACGAAACAAGGACTTGTCGAACCAAACTAAAGAACATGGCCATACTGTGAGAATGCCACCGAAACAGATAATTCCGTGCGACCGTGCCATATTGTCGAAGACGAGTGTTATCGAATGTGTACATGACATTGTTGCACATGGAAAATGGTGTAGCAAATTTGACGTCGAATTTTCCAAAGAAATCCTGAAGGGTATCTCGAGCAAGCTTCTCTTTACTTGTAAATGCGGCTGGTCTAGTTGTTGTCAATCTGACAGTGGGAAAGAATCTCTTCCAATTGCCGAAGCACTTTCAACAGCATGCAATGTAGCTCCCTTGGGGCACGACGCCCTGAAGAACTTCCTCACTCCTTTTGACTTGCGTTGTCCTTCTTCGCCGACCTTGATCACAGCCCAAAAGAAATCTGACATTTCCATTGACGAGACTGTCATAAGAAGCATGGCTGAAGCCGCTGCGGAGGAGAAGCTAATGGCCGAAGAGAAGGGCGATTATGCTATGGTGAACGGAATAAAATATCCAGCAATCTGTGTGAAGGTAGATGGCTCCTGGGCTAAGAGATCTTATGGCCATTCATTCTCTTCTCACTACGGAATGGCAGTCATAATCGGTGAAAAGACTGGCAAAGTAATTCATTTTGGAGTTAGACAACGAATCTGTCTCGTACATTCGAAGTACGAGAAGAAAGGACTGGTACCACCTGCCCACTCATGCAACAAAAATTGGAATGAGTCCTCTAATTCTATGGAAAGCGACGTCATCAAGGAAGGCTTTAATCTTAGCATCCAGAACTATGGTCTTGTGTATAAGGAGTTCGTAGGTGATGGAGACTCTTCCGTATTCTGCAAGGTGCAGCATATATATCCAGGTTTCGTGGTGAAAAAAATTGAATGTTCCAATCATGTTATTCGCAACATGAACACTAAACTCGCTGCTGTATCCATGAATAAGTTCAAGCGGCCAATTCCTATCCAGCAAAGACGCATACCGGGCATGACTGAATTATTCCAGGGTATCGGAAGGTCGATACGGTGTGCCATGAGGTATTACAATCAGTTGGGGGAATCAACTTATGAGCAAAACTTTCAACATCTCGCGAATGATATTCGGAATGTCCCATTTCATATGTGCGGTAGGCATATTAATTGCAAGCCGTACTTTTGCAGAGTTGTCAGAGGAGAAACGGAGGCAGGCGAAGATTTGGTTGAGAAGCTCAAGCACACCGATTTGTTTGATTCCGTATTAGAAATCTTGAATAGACCAGCACAGTTAGCAAGAAGCCTAATCCGCATGAAAACCAGCAATATTGTGGAAAGCTTTATGAGTGTGGTGTGCAAGTTCCTGGAGGGAAAAAGAAAAAATCTAGGTGGCATGTCAATGTACAAGCGAAGAGTAACTTGTGCCGTACTCTGTTTCAACATGGGACCGTTTTGGCCTGCGAGTACATACGAACACACTCATGGCAAATCACCACCTGAAGCCTGGAAACAACTTTCCAAATTTTGCATGACAAGAAGGAAACAGAAAAGCAGAAATCCAACGAAAAGACTCCGCTTGTACTTTCCGTCCAAATCCGACAAAGATTATGGTTCCAACCCCCAACAGCCTGACATCCCGGATGACGAACTTTTTAGGGAAATTCAATTTCATAAAAACAGACTGCAGGTTACGGCTGATGAAAGAGACGCGATTAATCAGAAGACCAAGGCTCAAAGTTCCTCAGCAGACTGGCTTCAACTTCGGAAGGATAGGATCACGGCCTCGAACTGCAAACGGATCTTCACGCTGCGTAACTCTACTGACAATTCAAGCATTCTTAAAAGGATTCGAGGCATAAGTAAATTCAGCAACAGCGATACAAAGTATGGCATTTTGCATGAGGAAGTAGCCAGACAATCGTACATTCGAATGAAAGATCTTACGCCAGGTGAATACGAAGGATGTGGTTTGATTGTTTCGTTAAAGAACGGCATATTTGCCTGCTCACCAGACATGCTAGTTGGAGACGATGGGCTTTTGGAGATTAAATGTCCTGCGACACTTGAAGAGACCTCCTGGGAGCAGTGGCTACAGAAATCAAGTTGCTGTCTTAAGGCTATTGACGGAGTTTTGCACCTTAAGCAGGACCATGAGTATATGTATCAGATCATCATGCAGCTCATGGTTACTGAACGACAATTCTGTGACTTTTTCATCTGGAGTCGCGATCCAAATTACTTTCACTTAGAACGAATCGAGGTTACACCTGAAGTAATTAGTCGCTGGCAAACCATAGAACCGAAGCTGGTAGAATTTTGGGATAACGAGTTGGGCCCGGAGATAGCGAACAGTCGGTATGATCGCGGTTTGGAGTTCAGATGTCCTCCTAGTCGTCTTGCTGCACGAGAAAAGAATCGAGCGAAATCTAAGCGCAAAAGTATAAGCTGATATTTCTTTCAGAATAATAATTATTTTCATGATCACGGCTTTTATAAATATGGGCTTTTATATATATATACCTATACTTATATATATATATGGGTGTGTTTGATTTCTTTTTTACAGATGATTCCTCAGCTTCCCAACGGGGACGAGGTCTGGGAGAGGATGAAACTCCTCAATAGGAGCTCTTTCCGTCGACGAGCCAGGTGGACAAGCAGCCCGTATTCTGCAAGGTTTCTCTCAGCTTTTATTGAAGCTTGGGAGCAAATTCGCGTTGCTCGACATGCAGCATTCTCAGGGTTGCATCGGTTAGAACGATGTGATATTGTTCCTTTTTGTTATGTTCGTGGTACTTTAATTAATTCAACATAAATTTTATAATAAATTCGAGACTTATCTGCGATTTCCAGTTGCTCAACTTCAATTTAATAATATTCAATTCATATCAATTACAATTAGCAGAATTTATTAGCTTAAATGGACATTTATTTTGATTACTGATTTGTTAACCTATGAAATGTTTTAAGTTTGAAATGAATGATGAATTTTGAAATTACTAATCTATATGATAACGGTTTTGTTACCTTTTTAATCAGTTAGTGACTAGTGGCCCCTTCTAGTAAAGATGTTACAATAATCTCATTAAAACTGCATTTCATTCAAATTTGGAACAATTATAGCTCATTGCATATTTTTAGCCCTGTGCATATTATTTATCACTGCTTGTACGTAAATTTTTAGTATCCTTGTATGATGTGAATTATAATTAAATATTTCAATCCGCCTACTGTAGCACCAATATTCTACTATGATGTATAGGTAAATTTGAATTTCCGGTATTCACATTAACCAAATTCAATTTGCAGTAGCATTTTCGTGATCAGCTACTTGAGTCCGTTCGAATGAGTATATACATGCTACATAAGAAAATGATCGATTTCAAAGTTGGTTGACCTTTGTCCCCGGAGTAGTAGACCTTCATAGCCCATTAACGAACTCGTTTGAGCTATTTAGCCCTTAAGTCGATTCCCGAAGGAATTTTTTAAAAATGTTGTCGTGGAGCTGGTTTATCGTGAAGACGGCCGGTCCGCGTATGGCCGGACGGATCAATAGGATCCTTAGATGCCTATTGCAAAGGGCAAATAAATATAACATTGACTATGTAACTGCAAAGTGAGCCACCGTAAAATGTTGCAAACTGCAAACTGTGCTATGTCCAAAACCTGCAAGCTGCAAAAGGAGTCATGCTGACTTTTGTAAACTGCAAATAGTGCTATTTAAAAAATACACTTTCGAGAAACGACGAATGAATATAGAGTGCATATTTTCCATATTTTATTTTATGATTTTCGAATATTTTTTAAAACACGTTAGAAACATGTTCATTGAAAAAAAATTATCCATTTTGTAGTACAGATTCTAATGTACAAGCAAGAATCAAAATGAATTTTTTCCATAAAACGTTTATTTTTATAGGTTAAAATTAAAATATGTTTTGTAAAGTCTGTGGGAACCTCATGCACTCTAACCTCTGTATCTTGGATAAATTATTAACCGATTTGGTTGAAGTAAAAAAATTTTAAACGCCGGACTTTTGTGCATAGAATACCATAAATATCTTTGATTCGCCAAAAAAGTCATTTTAGCACGTTTTACATTTTTCAAGAATTCACTGTAGCACGTCTTGCAGATTGCATTATTTCATCTTGATACAATTTGCAGTTTGCAACGTTTTACGATGGCTCACTTTGCAGTTACATAGTCAACATGCATTTTCTCCTCTCCAGGCTTGCTGTGTTGATTGCTGATTTGTTTGTTCACTTGTGCGTGCACTGTGCACGTGCACTACGCAGGTAGTATCGACTGAACCATATTGAAGAAAAGGAATGTTGGACTTGACTTGGACTAGTCTGTATTGTGTCTGTAGTGTAGTGGTAGTGGTGTGTAGTGTAGTGTGTGTCGCATGACATGTGTGTATTTTTGTAGTGTGTGAAGGTATGGGCTTCCTCGTCTCAATGCACAATGTATTATGGGTTTACCTGAGGAAGTGGTGTATAAGAGTGCGTAATTCATTTGAATGTGTTTGGGGCAAGTCGGACAAAATATGTAAATGCTATTGCTCAACTGGCTTTTATGAAAGGGTTAGTTTCACATAGTCTTAAATAACGAAATCTCAGGTCACCTCATTCACTACTACATAAGTAGACAAACTCACATACAAACACCACATAAACAGACTAACGTGGAAATAATTTATTCGAAAATTACAGCCACTTGAACCATGCTAGGTAATTTCATGTTTGGCAAATATGAAAGATTAGATTGATTTATGGAACGCCTCAGCCAAAATATCGGGTGGGAAATTTGTAAACTAATTAAATAAACAACAAAAATTGATTTCTGGAAATTATTCTGATTAATCTTTTGACCAATCGTAATTTAGAAAATCGATGAACGACATTTCGCGATGAAATCTTTTGTCTGTCCAGGAACAACTAATTAACAAAATAGTCTACTTCACTAACTAATTTGCAGGACAAATCCAACTGCACCACAGTCCACATATCTTTCACAACTTGTCTCAATTGTGGCTTCCGTATTGTGGAAGGCCAGATAAGATTGTCAAGAGAAGGTGGAAGATTTGAGGAAGGTGGCCATGGGTAATTTTCAGAAAATGGAGCAGCAGTTTGCGAGATTTTAACTAGATTTTCATATCGCTGCTCCTAGTTGGTCTGGTGTCGGTTGTGTTAATCATTGTAATGGAGTTGTTCCACTTTCTCGTGAAATTCCATAGCAGTTGGGTGAATATGAAGCATCAAATTTGGAATCACAGGTATCCGAAGTGACGATCAAGTAGCAAAAAGATTAATTTTCTCACGTTTGATAAGACTAATATACATTACATTTTTAATCGAATGGCAATTGAAACATTACATTTTTGGTAATTTAGTGAATCTTTATTTAAACAGGTATAGTTTTCTTTTTAATTTATGAACACACAAAAAATGTTAGTATGCATAATAAAATTAGTGTTGCTTTATAGAAGCATAATATATAACTTACAGTATGTATTGATGGATTTAGTAAAACCTGACCGTAAAGTTTGAGACATGAACAAACTTACGAAATTATAGTTTAAAACAAACAGTGAAATATCTCTCCAATAAAGAATTTACTTTTTAATATAAAGCGAATACCTGAAACCTTCTCCAATTCTTCAATCATTTTTTTAGGCTGGATACCATAGGGAGGTAGGAGGAAAAAGGTGCGTGTCAGGATTTAATAATATTGTAAACATAGTGAAACACTTTTACTCAGCATTAAGAAGTGTCAGGGTGGCTATAAGGCTGACCACCACGTCCATAACAGTCAGCGCCGTCATTCTTGTCCAATTCTCGATAAACCCCACTGAATAGCCTACCACTGGCAATGAACCTAAAGTCTTCCGATCCACTCTTCTTACCTGTCTTCGTCTCCAGGAATTCCTAAACCTTTCCGCATTACTGCATGGCATTGCTGCCAAGTAAGTGAGGAGAAATAATAAAATGACGTAAGTTGGGAACATGGGAGCCATGAAGCAATAAATGATAAAGGGGAAGTGGTCATAAAGTTTGATAACTGAGTAGCCACTGCACGTCGCCACAAACATCCCAATTGTTAGCACACTCATTAGAAAATCGGAAACCGCCTTGCTCACAGTTCGAATGAGTATCTGCAAAATTCGAAAATCTTTTAGGCCTTTTCGGAAGGTCATCCGAGGCGCCAGAAGTTGATTAGAAAGTTGCTGCACAATTTCCCCAAAGCTGACCACACTCAGTTACACAAATACCCACAAACCTCCACCATGAAAACACGAAATAATTCTCAGAAATATGGATGAAATGGATAAGCCGGTTAGTGCAATAAATATGTTTTCAACTACTTTTAGAACATGGTAATCCAGAAGAAACACTTTTCAGGTGCCAAGAAGGAGGGATGACCATGCCGGATTGGATTCTACAGGTAAGCTATTTATTGAAGACTAAAGTGCATTGTCAAAAAGCATACATAACATGAAACCAGGCATGCCTTTTAACCCGGGTTTTTTACAAAAAACCCACTGGGTCCGGGTTAAATGGGATTTAACGGGTTAAAACGGGTTTTATATAATACATACACACCAATCACCCAGTCTCTCATTACCCCCATGGGAAATCGTTTACTATTCCTACTCCTGGACTTTATTGTATAGAAAATTTCCATAATGAAAATATGTTACAAAATTGAGCCGAGTTTAAACGATTCACTTGTGGGATGCCCGTAGCACCCGCAACCCTAGGGGTAACTGCCCTAATGTGGTTCCAGGCCCCACACCAAGTTGGCAAAAACACAACTATTGAAAAGTTAAATGGAACGAGTTAGGCTGTGCTTTATGAGGATGCGGATGTAATAATTTGAAATGTGATGAGGCTTCGATGGCTTCCAGCAGTGGTCCGCTTATCCTTGATGGCTGTATCAGGCTAGCCTGGTACAGTTATCTAACTCGGGCTGCTGGGCAGTTGGAGGTGGAGGTGGCGGTAGTAACGATGAACGCTGTCCTTCGGAATTAACTCTTGATCGAATTCACTTGGTCTTGTCGTTCCACGTTGATTGGTTCCGGTGGTGCTCTGTGGTCACGTCGGTTCCTATGTGCCTCCACTTATGGATATGATTTCCGTCGTTGGATAGGGAGTTTTGGGTTCCAGCAACCTTGCTGGCTCGAAAATGCACGAGTTGACCTTGCGGTTGATTAAATAAATGCTTTCGGCGCATAAAACAAGATTTACTTTTATCTTTCCCTAACGGAATAAATGTTTCTATTTTATTGAAACAAAACACTGAAATTGAAAACTGATCAATTACAGAAAGAGATAATTTTTAATACTAGAAAAGTCTAGTGGGAGTTGACTGCTTCAGTTCACTGAATTGCTGCACCTTTTAAAGATGATTCAGGAATTAATAAATGGCAGTGGAAAGTTAGATGAGCGAAAAATGCTCCTGAAAATTGAGGAAGTTCTCCTCTGCTCTCAGCACAAAAAAGGTAACTGGAGCGGTGCTCTGCTTAAAAGTTTGATCCCCACATGGAGGCTGCCAAAAAGCGAGTTATAGAAAAGGTAGCCTGCTGTGGCTGAAGGCCATGAAGCAAGCCGGGCATGAGATATAATAGAACAATAGCTTCTCTGATGGCCAGGAAGGCGAGAGAGCATGAGAAAATGAGCGGTGGCTGAGTCTTACTCTTTGTACCACAGGATTCAGCCTAGGCTGGATCCTGTGGTTAT
>JAHZNF010003881.1:0-10648 GCA_027744215.1 Troglopedetes dispersus | reverse complement strand
AACTTTTTAAAAAATTTCTGCTCGCTTCGCTCGCAACCGCTTGCAAGTTCTGTCAATCACCTCATATTTTGCAATACATACATTTGCCTATCTATGGCATGAAAGTCTGTGGTTAAAAGTATTCATTTCTTCTTTTTTTTAAATTAAAAAATTGGGAAATACATCGAGTGTAAGATTAATTTATTTATTCAATTCATTTCTTCTTTGTCACTACTTTAAGTAGACAAATTAACTTAGACAATCTGAAACATGTAATTCGAAATCGAATTGAAACTAAAATGGGCAGTTGGTGTCATATGATTAATGATGATTGTCATGATCAATTAATACCGGAATTTCCATTTTTAAAAAAGCTACCTAATAGTAATATTAGTGAATAGTGACTCAGAAGTTCAGTACAGCATTTGTCTTAAAATAAAAGTTTCTATTGTCAATGGTGGCAGAAAGAAGTAAACTTTTACAACATTGCTTATGCACTTGATTTAAGTAAAGAGAACACACTGAAGACCGACTTTTCTTAAACTAAACGTAATCTTGAGTGTAGTGAATTTTATGAGTGGATTAAAATGACGAGTTGCTTTTTAAAGTGCATTTCAGTGAGAAATACACATATTAGTTATTGTGCGTAAGTATCCTCGGTTTAACTAAGTAAGGTATATAATTACCTATTACCACGTAAGGCTTGACTGAATTAGCATTATTAGCATAAATTTTGAACCTCCAAAAATGAGCTCTATTTTGGCTGGAATATTCTGAGAGGCCTACTTCGAGGACGTGACCCACGCCATGTGACTGACTTCATTGTAATGCAGAACTTGAAGAAAGTAAGTAATCAATCAACTGAAGCGTAGCTTCTTCAATGCCGCAGCAAGTCTTCATTCAATATGTTAATTGTCAACTTGACCGACCACCTTCACGGATACATCTGCCTGAATATCAGTTTGGAACTGTTCGGATTTCTTCACAAAATCGTAGATGAACGATCACACACAGGTTTACCATAGTTGACGATTACATTTAAAATATTGATGCAGACAGTTATGCTATAAATTGACAAGAAACAAAGAGTCGTTCAAAGGAACACTGGATCACGCGCTTAGATCCGCCTTCGTCATTTCATGGAATTATTTTTCACCCGCTTTGTACCGGAGTTTGGTGAAACCTGCCGTAGCCTATGTAGTTTAGATTTTCGAATAAAAACCAGATTTTTTGTGTCAACAATCTGTGATAAATTATTATTTTGTTACTTTTAATACCACATTTGAAAACTTTGCAATCCTAAGGTTGTACCTAAGTATATAAAATATAAATAACCCACAGTGATAGTTTGCGTACAAAATGCTCGTCGTAAATCATAATATAGTTGGTTTAATCCCATTATGTACTGCACATTGTGCACACAGACTAAACAACAAAGTTCTCCTCTTTTCCGTTAATTGTTTTGAACGGGATCAGTTTCTTGGAAAACACCGTTAGCCCATCTGCTAGTTGCAAAAATGTTTGTTGCAAACAATGTACTCAATCACACGTAGCTGTGGGAAATGTATTGCCCATTAATTTAAATGTCAGACTTTGGAGTTAGCTTTGTGAAAAAGTTTGCATGCTCATGTCATTGATTAACTACCCAGCAGTAAATGGCTTTGGCGCTGAGTATATAAGATCGCACATTGGGATTGATTGAACATTATCATTCCCTGTCGATAACTTACACAGACTACTAACTTCGTCAACAAATCTGATATTTGTTACAGTTACATATTTACTTATACCGTACCAATCACCAAGATTAATTTTATTTGGCAGTGTATACAACATAATTCCTTCAGAAAGAAAAAATGTCCCGTTTAATCCTGTTTGCTCTCCTCATCTGTGCTGTACTCCTTTTCCAAGTTGAGGTAAAGTTTCCGGAACAATTGGGTGACAGTGTTTTTAATAAAAATTTTCAACTTTTGTATATTTAGGGAAATATATTAATTCTTTATACCTACAGGCGCAAAATTGTCGTGTCAAGGGAGAAGGTTGTGCCGTTGGTCCGTGTGGAAATACGAACCCATGTTGCTGCTCCGGCGTCTGCGACGTTCCTTCTGGCGCCAGTTGGGGATTTTGTACATAAATTTGTGGGGATTTCGATATGGCTTGACAGTAAAAAAATATTATTATGTATCAGTCTATCTAAGAACTAATGTATTAATGAATCCCTTTCAAGACTTCTCCTTTTTAAAATTCTGCAAAAAATTTTATTGTGTAATCCTGAACCATGTTACTATAAATTTAATCCAATTTGGACAATGAAAAAAACTTAATAAACAATTCGAATTTTTAAGCTCACCTGCAAATGGTAAGAAAGTCAAACCCTTTAACTTTAATAGCCAGTTACAAGGGAAACTTATTTGGCGGTGATTTGCATTTGCAACACACTAGTAATAATAAAAGCTCTGGAGCAATTAACTCTTTGATTGACGTGATGAACCTCATATTGCCCATATAAAATGTGCCTTTAAAGCCTACTAGTAAATCTGTGAACAATACGATAAAATAATACTCGAACAGCAAATGGGGTGCATGCTAATACTAAAGCTATAACAACAAGTATTGTTTTCTTTGTAAATACCTCTGCCCTTAAGACAGTTGCTGCTAGAATAACAAACACCACAACCACTGTCACCGGAACCAACACTGTAGAAAAAAAGCACAAATTCACCCGCTTCCACGTGTGTGTCAACCGTCTTCTTTCGTTTCCTGGTAATGTCTGTCCACATTAGATGATTAATATAGAAAGAAAGAAAAATCAAGTTAGCAGCCCCAAGGTTGACTGGAAAAATAATTTAATCGATTTATTAAAATAATAATATACCGGATCTGAAGATTTAAGTAATCTGAAAGCTCCCACATGCCACCATACATGAAATGCAGCCAAGCACGTGAAAAACATACGAAAGAAAGCTATTTCACTTGTCGATGTTCCGTATCTTCTGTTTTCCGTCTCCAATATATCTGCACTTACAAGATAAACAAATACTGCACTCATCTAATTTATAAAATAATTAGTTCTGTGCACAACTAACTTACTTAATGCTTTAACGGAGTAGCCCAGAGCGACTAGGTTCAGTAACTATTTTGAAATGACAAGATTAAATTAAAACTACTAAACTTAACACTACACATATTTCATACAGTGTGAATATAATAATTTTGGCATGCAATTTACATTATAGTATTTATGAATAACTTACCATGTCAAACAAAGCCACGAAAACTACACCCATGGGTCTTCTGCAAAATGTGTCGCAGGTACTAGAGCACCTTACTCTGCAGTTGTAACAGTTCTCTGAGCACCTGAATATGAATCTTTCGAGATTACAGCAACGCTCATGTTGCTGTAAATGACGTTCTTCACAAATTATCACTTGAACGGCTTCTGGGCAAACGCTGGAGTAAGGAGGCGGTGCCTCGTAAGGAGGTGGTGGGTCAGGATTATAAAATAAGAATGTGTACTCTGGAGTTGAATTTGTTGGAGAAGGTGACACCGACATGCTTTTCTCGCACATCACTTAAGCACTAATTCAGCAATATTTCTGAGAATCATAAATACAAAACAGAAATTTTCCGAGGTGCCTCATAAACTGAAACTCACAGAATTTCTCGCTTGGTTGGGGTATTTTATGTGCACAAAATCTTTAGTCACATGTAGCAGAGTCGGTATGGTATACCCTACTGACTCAATGTCACATGGCTCTGCCTGTGGAGGCCGCCTTCTGCAATACAGAAATTTTTTTATCATCAATAACTAAAGGAGAATCAGACTTCATCGACATTCGGAACTTGTCGGCTTTCTTTCCGCAAGTTAAACGCTTTCTTCCTTGACTAATATTTGTGGTGCTTTGATTTCCCATCTCACAGTAATCCACAAGTGCATACATACATTGCGCTTGTATGGGGATGCTTATTTTTTTGGTGCAGTGATACGCTGAGAAGTTTCGCTCAATATTTTCTTGCGTTTTGATCTTGGCCTTGGCTGAAGTAATTCGCTTCGCATCTTATGCGGATGGAGTGGCTCCCGCCGCTTTGACTCCAGTCCAACGGAAAACGCATTGGAGAAAATTTAAAGAACCGTCAAACTGGACTGAATCATTCTGATCACTGCGAACCTACCATTCTTCAATTTAAAACTTCGTCACGTTCTTCACACACTCCGCACCTTCTTGATTTACGGAGATGAAAATATGCCGGTTTCCATTTCCGTAACAAGAACAGGCACAAACTCCCATTTTCTCATAATTAATAGCCCATCAGCAAAAAGTTACTTTTATAATCAAATCTGGCATCTGTTTACCGTTCAATGTACTTTAATTAAAATTATTTTGCAAGTACAAACTATTTTGTAAAAACGATTCGTGGAATCCTATAATTGCTCCTGTGCTTGCGCACTCGCTGTCATGCTTTTGGTCCACGTAGGTTAAGCTGCATAATGTATGTCTTTAATATTTTCGTCATGAACATGTATGTCGTGTCGTGGGTCATGGATAAATGTACCCAAATGCATGATTCATAGTCGTCAGGCTCAAATTAGTCATTTTAGAGGAAAGCGCTTATGGTACAACTTTAATTTTTGGAATCAACTATGCTGTCTCGTTGAACTATACCTCACTTGTTTGTATTTTAAGTTTCAGTGAACGACAAATATGTTTTTATTGACAATTGCAAATGTAAAAATACTACACATTAATTAAATGTATGAACAATATGGTAGAAAAATATTCGAAGAACAAGTGGACTGCACACCATTAATAGAAGCACAATCATATCATTCACACTGCTGGTTCCCCTCCCCCCTCCGGCAGTTACTGCTATAATTATAAATGACACGAAAGCTGTCAGTGGACATAGCACTAGAGTAAGAAGGCACAAGTTTACTTTCATCCAGGTATCCGTCAACCGTCGTCTTTCGGCCGCGGATATTGTCTGTGAATTTTAGAAAGCGAAAAATCTCAAGTTATCAACTGACTATAAAGCTATCGGTACAATAATATGAATTGACTTATATAACCACAACCGAATCTGATGACTTGAACAATTGACAAGCTCCCACAAGCCACCATATATGAAATATAACCAGCCACATGCCAAACAAAACACCGGACAATATTTCCAATGAGTTCATGGTTTTCTCTTTAAGCCAGTTTCCTACATCGTACGTAAATAAAATTTACTAATTTGCATACATATAATATTTATGTCTATGTGCTTGTGAACCAATTACTTACTTAACGTATCTGCATAGAATGCCAGGGCTACTACATTTAAAAACTGTTGTGAAAATACAATCAGAAAATCTCAAATTCATACTTTGTGGATGCAATAAATTCTTGATGTTCTAAATTGGATATTAGGTAACTTCTTACAATGTCAAACAATGCCACAAATACTATCACCATATGCCTTCCACAAAGTGAACAGTAGGAGCAGGAACTGGAACACATCAATCTATTGAGGTTCCAGCAGTTCTTGGAGCACCTGATCAACCTATCGAGGTTACAACATTGCACTCGAGATTCTTCACAGATAACCACTTGGACAGTATCAGGGCAAACCGTTGAATAAGAGGGTGGTGACTCGTAGGGAGGAGGTGGATCAGGACTGGAGAGAAGGAATGAGCATTCTGGAGGAGAGTTTGTTGGAGACGATGTCGACTGCATTTTATTTTTTGGCACACTAAGCTTCAAGTTTCGGTAATTTCCTTTACAATATTTTGATGACTTGAAATTTTTCTAAATTATACAAATTACAACACTTGTAATCAGGGTCGTATTACTTTGCGGTTTTTTTTTGCAAGAAGTTGCGATCACATGCTTTCTGTATTTCAAGAGTACGTGATCGTAAGTGAAAGCAGATACTTATTGTATTCCCTCGCATATTTACTGTCATTTTAGCCTCCCGTATTCTACAATACAAATACGATACTTGTGTATGCGTACTAACCTGTGACAGAGTCGATCGACATTCGGGTAGAGTCGATTTTCACCTTGACAAGAGAATGTTTTCGTTGAGCAAAAAATGTTTTGATTTCCCCCTTGATCCACACGATAGCTCATACACATGTTCTTATTAGTGTCCTTATACAGATTTTATTACTTTTTATCATCTCGTCAACAAAAGGTCAATATATTTGAAAGAAATGGGATAAACTGGCTGTAAAATTTGACCAGAGAAATTATATAGTTTATGACGGGTAAGAATGCACATGAACTTGCAGACTGGAAGTCGGTGAAAGCTTGTTACATTTTTTTATTCAACATCAAACACTTCCTCAAAACCAATACCAAAAATGTTTCAGGTACCTAAATATATATTGCAAAGTGACAGCAAAGTGTTATTATTGAAAGGGTTTACAGAAAATGCTTTATTGTCAACTGTGGAAAATCACAGATTAAGATGAATTAGTAAATGCTTGAACAACATAATAGAAAAATATTCTGGCGGCAAGTGCGCTGCATAACATTAATAGAATTTCAACAATACCAGTCACACTGGTTCCCCAAACCCCTCCGAAAATCACAGTTATAATAGCAAATATCAGGACAGCGACCACCGGACCAAAAAACGTATTAAAAAGGCAAAAGTTTACTCTTATCCATGTGTCTATCAACCGTCGTCTTTCGGCCCCCGGTAATGTCTGTCAAAAAGACGGAAAGTCTTCAAGCGATTGTAATTTACAGGAGGAATATTTCACATGATTGATTTCTTTGCATTGCATAACAAACCAGATCTGAAGACTTGAACAATCTGCAAGCTCCCATGAGCCACCACAAATGAAATGCAACCACGCACATCCAAATCACAATACCAAAGAACATGTCTTTTGGGTAATTGCTTACTCCGATAAGCCAGTTTTCTGGGTTAAAATGTAAAAAAATGGTTATATGTAACTTGCATAATTAATAGTGATTAGTGTTCGGGATCTCCAAACGCGCTTACTTAATGCATGAACGTAGAACACCAGGGCAGCTACGTTCAACAGCTATTGTGAAGTAATAAGATTAATTCAATTAATTAGAAATTCATTATTCTGAATGTAGTATTTTTGACGTTCATTGATGATGACTTACAATGTCACACAATGCCACAAGAATTATCATCACCGGTCTTCCACAAAGAATGCAGTAGGAGCCGGAGCAGGTCAATTTAATGTGGTGGCAGCAGTTTCTTGAGTACCCGATGAACCTTCCGAGATTCCAACATTGCACACGAGGTTCTTCACAGATAACCACTTGTACAGTATCAGGACAAACTCTCGAGTATGGAGGCGGTGACTCATAAGGAGGAGGTAGATCAGGATTGGACAGAAGGAATGAACATTCTGGAGGAGAATTTGTTGGGGGCGACGACGACATTTCATGCTTATACCACCCAAAAGTTTATGATTTATCAGTGATCCATTTCAATATTTAAATTTTGAGAGATTGAAATTTTCCAAGAATTAGAACCTGGAATACTGCAAATTAAATTCATGCTTTTCCAGAATTTGGTGCAAAAATTTTGGGATCACATGGTTGCCCACATTTTGGGTGTAAGTATAGATGGGAGCCAGTGAAAGTAGACAGCATTACATGCTGACTCAGTCACTCGGTCGCTCGCACATGACTCTCTACTTTGCTGTCGTCTATAATACAAAGAGTTTTAAAGTACATATCAGCAACTAACAACTGCCTAATATATGCATTTGTATATGGAATGGAGCAACAAGCAAGACGATCGGCATTCGGGATGAATCGGCTTTTACTTTGACAAGTGAATGTTTTCTTTGGACGATTCCGTTGTTTGTTTTCCCGTCTATTTTCCTCAGTAACACATGTGGTAGTAGATATTCTGCTCTTAAAATACTTGGGTGAATATGTTATGTTATTGTTAGTTTTTGCACGCAGTCTACAAGTCAGGTTGCTTTTAGAGGTCTCAGAAAATTACGTACCTACATACATAGTTTCCATGAATAGTTTTCTGGATTAATGCCTGCGCGTATGCAAGTAGGAATATTAAGCCAAAGTATCTTTAGTGCCTTTAATTCGGCATATTTTAATTTAAAAAGGATTTTCAAACATGGTTATTCATATGAACTTTGAAGGGAATATACGGTTATCAATGTTTTAGGGTTATTGCCTTCTTGACAGGCATCCTCTAGTTTTCTGGGAGNGAGGTCTCAGAAAATTACGTACCTACATACATAGTTTCCATGAATAGTTTTCTGGATTAATGCCTGCGCGTATGCAAGTAGGAATATTAAGCCAAAGTATCTTTAGTGCCTTTAATTCGGCATATTTTAATTTAAAAAGGATTTTCAAACATGGTTATTCATATGAACTTTGAAGGGAATATACGGTTATCAATGTTTTAGGGTTATTGCCTTCTTGACAGGCATCCTCTAGTTTTCTGGGAGCAATATGCTGAAAGATTTCATAGAATGCGTCTTGCTTAAAATTGTCGTAATATGCGACGTTATGAAAACTACATAACAGCCAAAAGAAATTACATAGCGACATCTAAGAGGTCAGAGGTAGTTTATGTAAGGTGATAAAATAAAATTCAAACGGATACATACGCACATAATATGAAGTAAAGTAGTTTTTTGTTATTGGCAATCAATGGGTCATTACTATTACTTTGTGATCGATGATATAATGTAGGTAATAAATAAATTAAGGCAATGTTTTTTCACGACTCCTGTATTTTCCGCTCTACTGCAAATTTTTCGCACGCAATATTATCTCCTGGAACTATCATGCAAGCTTGTGCAGCCAAGATGTATGTTCATTTTCCAGTTGATTCGAACGAACCTAATTAGCGGCAGAACTGACCCAAATCGGCAAGCTTTTCGACACCTGCGCAAAATTGCATGATTTCACAGTTTCACAATGTCCCAATCTCAATTCTTATGCTCTGCTCTAACCACCACTCATCTACTGCACTTCATGCAACACGGTCCACGCACATCACTATGTTTTTCAATAAACTCAAACCCCTAAAGAAATTATTAACATTGATATGCAAAATTCAAGCGTGAGATTCCACTTCTAGTTGACCAGCAAAAAATTGTACACAATTGAAGAAGTAGATCCCTGGACAAGAACTCCGCCAACACGGTATGACATACATATGTATGTATGACATGAAAAGAAACCGTAGGAAAACTGGACTGTTGAGTTGATGATGATGGATGCGTTATGGCATAAAAATATGTATCGTTCTCCTGCGTAAATGATAGATTTAGATAACATTACTCGTCGAAGCAACCTTGAAAGACTGACTTATTGGCTTTCACACTATTTTACGTAGTCGGAGTACCGGAGCTTTGCTACAAACTATGAAAAATATATACATGGAGGTAACCTGTCTGCATGAATTAGCTCCTGTATTAGTAATAATTGTATGCTCATCTTCATGTCACGATATATGGTGTTTTTCTGCCTCTCAACTCAAGCAATCCTAGTCAGAGTGATCCAGTTATTTGTATATCCAGCCAGGCATCTTTCACACACACAGGTTATGCCAACATATAATAAAAAAATTCGTCAAACTCCCATGCACAGTCTGTGGTAACAAATTGAAAGTTTCAACAAGTGAACACTTGCAAATATTCTGACAAGAGAGATACTGTGCAGGAATTTAATACTGGAATTATTTGCGTTGAACAATAATCATTATTGGTGATGATCCACCCACTTCAAATCCACACAAATTCATTGCATGTGTTAGAATTTTTTTTACCGGAATAAAACTTATTTTTGCTGAATATTCTTTCAAAATCAAAGTATAACGTCATGGCTGCCCCTCCACCAGAACCCAAAATTGAGGAAATCGTGACACCTGAAATCATCCAAGCAATTCTGAAAAACTACAAAAGGCCCGACCTGGAACTGATTGACTTTGAAGGGGAATCTGCCACAAAAGCCGGTGATAACTTCTCATCATTACTGTACGCAGTGAAGTTGAACTTCAAAAGCAAATCAGGGGGAACTGAAGTACTCCCGGTGATTCTCAAGGTCTTACCGAAGAATGAGATGAGAATGAAAATGATCAAGGATGGGAACATCTTCGTTCGAGATGTGAACATGTACGACAAGGTTTTGCCTGCCATGAAGCAATTCCAATGGGAAGGTGGGATATCAGAGGAAAGGATTTTTGCACCTTGGCCGATATGCTTTGGATGCAAAACGGATGGCGAAACGGACTTCATTGTGATGGAGGACTTGAAAGCACAGGGCTTTAAAATGGCAAACCGTCAAGCTGGGTTGGACTTCGACCACTGCAAACTTGTCATGGAATACATTGCACGATTCCATGCCATTTCCTATGGTATGTTTGAAGGGAGCTTTGACAGAATCATAAAAAAGTATCCTTACTTGGTGGAACACATGTTTAACGAGGAGAAGGTGCCACCAATGCTCAAGGAAATGTTTAAAGGTGGCTACCAACAAAGTGCTGCAATGTTGAAGGGAGTCGGAGAAGAGAAGGGAGCACACCTGGTGAGCAATATCATTTCAGAGAAGTATTTCGACATCATGTACAATCTCGTTGGAGCCAAGGTGGAGCAGGCTGTGATTACTCATGGTGATTGTTGGTAAGTAACTCGTGAAGCTTTTTATTATTATTAAAT
>JAHZNF010003880.1:0-14850 GCA_027744215.1 Troglopedetes dispersus | reverse complement strand
CAAAAATTGGGTCGTTTACGAACATTACTAAAGTATCTATATGTGTGCAAAGCATGCCTTGTTGGAAAAATCATGTGGATGAAAATCTCATTTGAAAAATCAAATGGAAATACCGAGAGGTTCGGAAAAAGCATTTGGTATTTTTGGAACTTTGATAAATTGCTCATCAACGTGTTCTGTCGTCTACATTTGTACAATAAATTTGTTGCGGCATTATTATACAGTTAGAACCCAATTGGAAGCCTAATATTTATCTGGTGTGGCGTTCTGCTAATTAAATCCGGAATTCTTAAATCGTTGTTTTTTCTGAATATCTTGTTGAATAATTCTTCATAGATTATTAATTTCCTCTTGCTATCTAATCTATACTTTCCTGGAACAAAAAAGCTTGCCTACGTTGCGCGTTGTTGCAATGAAATTAATGCAAAATGCATCGTGCTGGGAATTTGGGAACATTAAAAAAGTGATAATGAACATTAGCACTCATGAAATATTTTGTGACGCGCGGTGGATAACAAGAGCGGGTAGCGTTGTTGTTCCTTGTTCCCTATTGACTTTTATAGTGAAAATGTGAATTTCACATTGACCTGTTGATTTAGAAGGATTGCGAAAAAACAGATTGCACATATCAATTTTTGGTGGTGAGAATTGTAATATTCTGGATAATCCAATTGCATATTTGCATTTTGCATGCACAATTTGCAATGATATGATGATGATTGATGATGAGCATCACGGCTTGTAACTTCATAAAACATTTTTTCCTGTGATCTGCAAGACGGTGAAGCATATGTGGTTTTTGGTACATAAGGTAATGGAGTTTTGATTGTGAAAAAAGACAAAAAAATATTGTTACCGTCTATCCTGCTGAATTATTCCACACAGTTTATTAATTTCCTCATGTTGTTTGTTACTTCCCTGAAACAAAAAAGTATTTCATATGTTGCAAAAGCTTATTGATAATGGGAAGTTCATGATAACAGCAGAGCAGCGTGGAATGAAGTGAAGTGAAGGCCCTTGAATTTTTCTGCCATGGTGGATAAGCAGGTAGAGTTGTGTTCCGTATTGACTTTTAACAGCGCGACATAAAATCGCGACAATTTGAATGTCGTATTGACCGGTTGATTCTGTATTATGCGAAAATAAGCCGATTGCACATATGAATTCTTTTATCCGTACATTTGACAGGGTAACCATTGGATGATCCAATCGCAAATTTGCATTTTGTGTATACGCATCAAACTCACGCTCCTTGTCTTTGTTTCTGTCCATCCATCATTGCAATTTGGGAACATTTTGCTTTGCCATATTGTTATCTATGTATGTATCACGTGAAACTGAAGAAAAAAAACGCTAAATTCATGACGTATTCATTCACGAATAAAATACATCATATTTGCATGTTCCATTATTTCTTGTTCTGTTAAACAAGTAGTGGTAAAATACATGAAGAGCATCTCAGTCAGTCTCGTGTGATCACCGATAAACCACCACTAGCAAAATTATCATGCCATTTTCCCCAACTTTTAATGTATACTTTTCTCTTTTTCAAGACAAATGTTGTGATTATGAGCAAAAAAAATATTAAAACTTGACTATGGACATTGGACACCCGGTATTATTTATTGAGTACATTATTATAGTGCGTGTACACATCATCCTCGTCGTCGTCCAAAAAAGCCACTTCCTCTTTCGCTTCAACCACAGCAAGAACATTTGTATTTAAAAAAAAATCACTTTGGGTAAGGGTAGACGGGCGTGGATTTTCGATCACGTAGTGCATTAAAAGTGTAAATAGGTTTTAGGGATTTGTGTGAGTGAGGCTTATTTTTAGTCGTGTGCTCTGGAAGCACCATCACTTCTCATTCTCCACAACGATTGTAGTTATTTTTTTTGATAAACGAGTAGTGGGTGGATTGTAAAAATGATGGTTGTTGTGCTACTGCTGGTGTTCTCATTCGATGAACAATAAGTTTCATCGTGAAATTAAAGATTAGTTTGGTGGAAGTTTTTTTTTCTAGTACCTAAGTGTAATGGTGCCTTGTGATCGGGTTTTATTATTATTGTTTTTACAATATATCAACATTTTCCTCTCGTGTGGGTAGCTTTTTAGTACTTACATTTTTGTTTAGTTCGATTTTAACAATTTACGAGAGAAAGTAAAAATAGCCCGTCTCGGTTTTCAATTTTTCCTCCACAAAACTGTTTTAGTATCAATTTTTACTGCGCGCGGACGTTATATACGCTATCTCGTTAAAAACGGAGGACTCGTTCTTTTTCTCCAAAGAAAGTACTCTAACTGCCGATAAAAAAACTGAACATCATCACTAAACCATATATATCGTTTTGGTCTCATAGTATTTATTTACAATAGTGCATAATAAATATTTCCCGGAGGACGATACACATCACCGTTTTTTTTCTTCGCATTGTTGACCGGTCTTCTTTTTATATCGCCGCTGTGCTGAGACTTTGTATATTTCTAATTCTTTTACCCTGCCAATTCGTATTATATCCGATTGAATAATAACTCAGGCATTCTTGTTTAAAAGACATCGTATCGTAAGTGAAATGCTATAATATCCTTTATTATTATTCTCGATCGTACAATAAACTCTTTTTATGCTTTTTTTTTACTTTCTTGTTAGAAGAAGCAGATTTCTTTTGTGGAAAATATATTTATATTTTTTGTTGGAACCGTGTTGTTGCTTGCGCTAAAACCGGATAATGGAGTGCAGAAGAGGGTTTGGTTTGTTGGAATGGTTTTGAGAACACACATTGGGAAAAAAGCACACGCAACCGAGTGTATGTTTGTATTGGACACGACTCGAAAGAGGTTGAAAGAGTAGTGTTTCGCATGTACTCACATTTCAAACTATATATTCGTGTCGTTTCTGCCTACGTTTGCTTCTTTTTTTTGTGTTCAGTTGTGAATTATTTATCAGAACGGTTTTTCCTTCATTTTCTATCGAGTCTCTATCGTTTTTTTTTCTTTGGATATATCCGGAGAAAGTATAAACGTTTCACACGCGGTTCGAGTATTAACCCGTTATTTATTAAAGTTGGTATTTTGGAAAGGGGGAATTTATGGTGCTAAAGAACCCATCATCCTTTAAATGCTTTAGAATTGAAAGGTTTTGTGTTCAATTTTTTTTATATATAAATGAAGAGAAAATATAAAATTGGTAAAAAGGATAAAATGGTGTAATGTATTTTTTTGTCACACGAAGACTTTTATTATTATTATTACGTTATTATTATGAACACACGCTTGTTTGGTTGGGGGAAAAGCTAACAATGAAGAAGTTCGTTGGAATTTGATAATACAAACTACCTACATAACATGCTTATCACAGGCGATAGGCGATAAATGTGCCAAACACTACACGCATAATATATATTTTTAAGCAGTAATTGTTTGTTTTGTATGTTTATTATTTTTTTTGTTTAAAACCTGATTGATAATCGTAAAAAATATGATATATTCCACACACAAAAAAAGAATTTCTTTGTAGTAACAATTTTAAACAAAAAAAGCTGCCACGTAGTTGTCGTTGACTCGTCTCTGTCCACACGCTCGTGATGATTAATTAAACAAGATGGACAGTTTTTCACAACAAGCGCACTCTGTATACTTCGTTAGCGCAGGATTTTAATGGTGCTCTCTCTCTCTTGTCCAAAAATTCGCCGTCCTTAATTCTTCGAATGTACAAACATTTTTTTTTATTTTTGGTTTCACTCGAGTGTTATAAATTCTTCTGTTCGCGTATATTTTGTTGGCCTCGTTCTTAGCCCGTTTGCTTTTGGAATATCCTATTATTCTGCTCATCAATGCGTAATGAAACGGAGACCATAATGTTGACACGTAGAAGAAAGAAGAAGGGCAGAGAGCACACGCCAGAGAGTGGTATTTCTTGTTTTCTTTTGACTAGCACATGCCAATTTTTATTGCCTTATATATTCCCCTCTCTCCTTTTGCTGCTGGATTTAAAACATATTTATTTCTCTTTTTTTTGTCTTTTTTTCTTCTTCTCTCAACTCTGCTATAAAGATGTACAAAAAAAGAAAACACTTTGACACTACTATTTGGAGAATCTTGGACTTAAGCGTTGTTATTATCTTGATTCCGTTTTCTTTTAAACTTGTCACGACACTCCAAACGACTGTGTAGACATCAAGAAAGTGGTTGTGGCAGTGAGGATGAGGAAGGACAGTCTTGAGGTGGTCGTAGCTAGGTTAACTCCTTGACACACGAGCCCATCTCTGCTCTCCTTGTATCCCGGTTTACACCTGCACACTGAGAATTGGTCGGCAGCAGGCTTCTTGCTCCGTTTCGAGGTTGATATTGCGGAAGACGAGGTTGCCTGGATCTCTGGAATTGGGTCAATTAAGACACACTCCGCGCGGGTGTGACACTTGTGGTGGTAGCCGAGATTGTCGTAGGCGGACGGGGACTCTGTTTGGTTGACAAAGTTGCAGTGGTGGCCCGGCTAAAACGAGATTAGAGATTAATTAGAGATGGTTAGAATTAATTATGAGCTTTAATTTTGTCTGTTTGGTTAAGCTGTAAAAATAAATTGGCTGGTTAGTTTTTTAGAGATTAAATTTTTAATTGAATTAAAAATTTTATTATTTAATAAATTCAGGGATTAAGGATTAATTAACTAATTCTGTTAATTAAATTAAAGGTTTATTCTTTAATTTAAGGATTAATATTGAACGAATTAATATTAATTGAATTAAAGATTTTATTCTTCCATAAATATTTTTAAAGACAAGGAGTAAATTAAAGATTATAAATTATTTAATTGAATGAAGATTTTTAAAATGTCTCAACAAGGCCTGGCTCGTTTTTGTCTTTACAGCTTTTTTTCGCGACAGTATTATTATGTGCAAAAATAAATTGTTTTATGTTTGCGAAAAAAAGTACTAACCTTCCTCCTGCACTCCCCACTATACTCATCAAAGGACAAGGAGCTCCTAATTAAACACCCGCACAAGTTCCCCTGCTGATAACTCTGGCAATGTAGTCCTTTGCTCATGTCACACTCCTCATTCGGTTTGAGGTACTCGTTGGCTCCTGGGATCTTGCACTTATCTCCCCACCTCAACCCCAGATCGAAAGGGTTGGTGCTCCCGATCAGACCCAGTAGAAGTATCCCCATTAGAATTTGCTGATGCGATGATAATAAAATCCTGCTTGTCGACATATTTTTAGCTGAGTACTCGCAACTGTATGTGCAAATATGTTTAGTCTGGCGCCAGCAAATAGTTGCAAACTAAAAATAATTCGCAATAACGAACACTTATTTTTTTGCTGGATAACTCCAAAACACTTTAGAAGCCTATTTTTAAATCCTTTATCTTATCTTAATGGAATTTGGAGAGACTATGTCCTGTTTTGTTCGTACTTGTAATTGTGTTTGGTATGTGTGTTATGGCTTCGTGACACTATAATATGACTCAACCACACCACCGGATGCTATTATAATTTTTGAGTAGTCATAATAATAATTTTTTGCTCACTCGTATTCTTAGTAATCTCGTAAAGTATTCAGAGGATTATTATATAGGACCATGAAATTCTTGTTATATGGCTCACTCGAATGGAATCTATTTTTAAGAAACAATTTATACCGTGTGATTATTATTATTCTTTTGACAATTACTCACACAACCATTCAAGCGTGGAGACTCTTGATTTAGAAAGCTATAAGCTTACAGGTTTTATATGTAAATTCTTTAGTGAGTATATACGGATTTTCAAAAACGTGTCAATCTCAACAAGTGTGTGTGTTTGATTTGGTAGTAAAAAATAAGACGTTCTTATACAAGCGTAATAATGAACAATAAAGGAAGCCACAAAAAAAGAGACCGAGCGTATCGTGTAGAGTCCCTGTTTCTTATACAGTTCACGTGTTTCTTTTTACAACATAGATCTTGTCGAGTAGATGGGAGTTGAGGTTGAGGAAGTCCTTTTCTTGCTCGTTCGGGTGGGTGGATATTTCTGTTTTGTTGAGTTCCCTTTTTTTTACTTACTCGTGACTTTATGAACTCACTTTGATGGCTTTATTTCGCGATGACAAGATTATCGGGGCTTTGAATCTGCTGCAGCGTTACTTGTTAAACGGGCAAGTTTTTATTGTGGAAAACTTCCTTTCAGCTGGTGTGGATAAGAATATATATTGGCTTTTAAAAATAGAAGGGGTTGCAGTTAAACACAAATTCACAAAAGAAAAGCAATTTTTCCAGTTGTCCGCTTCAATATTTCCAATAAGGCAGGAGTTTTTTTTTATGCTGCAATATTCAGTTTTGCAAAATCACGATAATAATCAACCACTGCTGCCACGTAAGCACGGATTGGTGGTGAGGTGGGAGTTTATTATTTTCAAATGTTGACACTTTTTTAATCTGTTTATTTTTTGCAATCTTTACTTTAGTTTGTTCCTATATTTTTCATGCTCAGTTCACAGTCCACTCGGGGTAACATGCAAGTAAACAAAGATAATATTATGAGGATTTGTTCCGATATGTTTTATCAGCATAGCAGAATTTTTTTTTTTGAAAATGTATTCTCTCTGAACATTAGGCTTATCCTGTTCTCACGTACAAGTCACATCCAATAAGCGAAAACGCCGACAACGTAACTTTTTAGAGATTACCAGAGTCAGCCAGAATCTCAGTTGAAGAAAAAAAAGAGAGAATCTGCACAATGGTGATGTAAAATTGCAATGTAATTTCCACACACTCGGAATTTTCCAGTTTATCCAAATTGCTCACACATGCACGTTAGCACGAAAACCTAGACGCGTTGTTTCCTGTTTGAAGAGCAGAAATTTTTAGAAGAGAGGGAAACGACAGAATGACTCCGCACGTTGCTATTTGTTCTCTCCACAAACTCTCGATGAAGTCTGTTGTGTGGTGTGTGACAAAATTACAACTGCTCCACAGAGATCCAAAATGGATGAGCGGTTGGGTTGTTCAAGAAAGAAGAGAGAGAAAAAAACGGTTGGCTTTTCTATACAAGCTCTTGATTCTTTTTTAACTTTATCTATGTATATCTGTGTGAACAGAACACAAATGGCTCGTATGTAATTCAGTTTTGTGTGTGCATGCTTTTTTTATTATATCTCTCTTTCGTTTGCACGAGTGTTTTTAACCACTCTCTCGTTATGAGTTATTGTACGATTTTATATATTTGTGTATTAAGTTTTTTTTATACCAGATGGAATGTATTTTTGGTTGATGGATAGTATAAACTTTTATTCGAGTACTTTTATTTTGTGGAGGAGAATATTTTTTTTTTCAGGATGATGTGTGTGCATGGGATTTTCTTTCAAGAGCGAATGCTGCTGGATGCGCGTCGTCGTGTGGTGGTTACTGTTATTGAGCTCGTTTTCTGGTTGATGAAAACGATCTTGGACATTGGGTTTTGATTGGACACTTCGTGTAAACAAATAAACACGACAGTTATGTGGAAGTTGAGTGGCAGTTTTGCTTTCTGGCTCGTTCTGTCGATCACACTGCTGTCCGGTTTACTATATAGCTGTCCTTTCGTTACTTAGATATATTATCTGAGTGTGCTCACACAGTTTAATGTTGTGGGCACACGTACTCTGGAGAACAATTTTATATGCCGAATATAAATCGTGGGAGGTAAAAACTCAGAGAGAAAACATTTGATTATGTTCCTTTGCGACAAAACTAGAATTTATACATTGAATCTTCTTCTTGTACAATTTTGCTCTTCTTTGCCAACTCGGTCGCGTCTTGGGATATATTTTTCCTGTGGCTTTTTTGTTAAACGAACCACTCATCATCGTGTCTTAACGAACCGTGTCGGGTATTACGGACTGAGATTTCTTCCTCGCAGGAGTTTATTATGCATGATGCGCTGGTATTTTCTTGGCATTCGCGCAACACACGACCAACAATAACTTTTTCGCGTGGATTCTTCACTTCACAAGGTTGTTCCACATCTTTCCGCTTCTGTTTAAAAGACGATGAGACACGAAAATAATGTCCACACACAATAACTTAATTTCGCGATATTATGAACGAAAAAAAAGGGATGTTTTTATTTAGAAAATGTGTGAACAGGCGCTTGTTTTGATTCAGGCCACCCAAAAAAAACTTCCTGGATCGAAATGAGTAATTACGTAGCAGAACGTGATAATGTTGTTAACGGGACCCACCGTGTGTTTATCTTCTTTTCTTTGATGCTCACAAAAAGAGAGAGACCGTCTCTATTCTGTTGGAATGGAATGTTTTGTTGTTGAACACAAATCTATTGTATGTGAGTTTGTGTGCGTTCCTTTTATTTCTGAACGACGAGAGCAAAACGGTCCGATTCGCTTCAGTGACTGACGTGGTATGATGGTTGGTGGCACTGTTTTTAGTGGAGGTGCTTGCTCACTGTGGTGGTGACAAAATACTAGTGTGTTCTTCTCACTGAGAAAAAAAACGAAAGTGAATTGCAAATGTTGTTCCTGTTTTTTTTTCAAGCTTGATACGTTGCTTATCTAACCGAGCGATCGGGTATTTTTTTTCTATATGTGCATGCAAACGAAGAAGAAAAAAATAGTACAATGAATTGGAGTGTGCTTGCTTTGCTTATTATTATGATGAATCTTTTTAAATGACTCTCATCATCAGTGTTTTTCTGTTCAATGTTAATGGCTTGTTGTTTCGTGTCCTCTGCCCATTAACGTGTTCTCCAAGAAAATGGGGCTCATCAATAACGGACAAGTGTGGTGGGCTCTGCTGCTATGGTCGCTGCTGGGGAAATTAGTGAGCGCAGTGGGGAGCTCAAAATGCATATAAAACTGGTGATTCTAACATGGTCGTTATTTTTATACTTATATAGTTGTGTGTCATGTTATATGAAGGGTTTTCGTATTTTTTTATGCAAATGTATGAAAAGGCTTGATTTGGCATGGTGGTAGTATAGAAAGGTGTGTATATTTGGGGTAGCCTGAGACTCCCACAAACAAACAAAACAAATAATAAATTCTTTTGTTAACGATTTCGGGTCAAGTGGGGCGTTTTTTCGGAGAGAGCGAAAAGCATTTTCCTGCATATGGTTCTCCCAAGGGATGAACGTACTATGGATTTAATTTCGGGTTTGCATTTCAGAATTATGAGAATGGTGTGCGCGTAGACTGGATGATGATTAACGATGCGACTCACTCTCCTTTTTTAGGAGACTTCCCAACTACAAAATTATTTAAAGGCAGTAGGCGATTTATTCATGTTGGGATTTTCCAGCATTGATTTCTTGTTCGTTATTTTTGTTTTTTTGCGATGTTACTTTTGGTTTGGTACGTATTTTGGATTGCATGAGTTGTTTGTCAGAGAAAAATGTTGAAAAAAAAATTGGAGAAATTGTAGTGAAAGTCTCGAGAAAATGACCACATGAGTCCATTGCATACCCCAACTTTTTAATCTTTTAAAAAGCTTCTTGAGAAAAAAAAGGAAAATAAACAAACATGGCCTTTTTCACTTGTTTTCGTCATCAACGCCCGAGTTCCTTTACCCGACTTCCTTTTCCACTAAAAAACACGAAATTAAAGAGGAATTTCGTGTTGGAGAAGAATAAGAAAAATTAAAGAAGAAACGATGTTAATAGAATCGATACATTTAGTATTGAAACCATCTTGTCGATTTAAAAAAGCACGCAAAAAAACATAATGGGAGTACGTTATGAGGATCGGAAAAACGATGCTTTTGACCTGGAAATGTCAGTGTGGGAAAATGAATAGCGCCCCAGCTTGCATTTTAGTGTGTACATACAATATTTTTTCGCTAATGCTTAATGACTCCGCTGTTCTACGTTCGTTTCCGCTTTTTATATTTTCTCTTCTACTAACTCGCGCGGAAAAGGCACTCTCTTGCTCTTTTCCTCTTCTTTCTACATTCTCTCTCTCTCTCTTCTTCTTCGGTTCTTGTTTGTATATTTCTGGTTTTCAATCGGCCACGTGGCATCGTTGTCGCAGAGCGGCGCTGGTACAATATATCCAGTGATTGTGTGTGTGTTTCAATTTCTACTCACGTTTCAGAACAGGAGGAAATGGGTAGTGAAAATGGTTCTCTCTTATTTTTTGGTCTCACTCGCGTCACAATTTGTTCGACACAAGCACACATGAGATGAATTATTATGTTTATTGGGTTCACTCTGTTCTGTGGTTTGGGCTTTTATCGGGAGGCAATCTGGCTTCGAAGAAGACTTTTTTCTCTCTCTCTCTCGTTATTTCTTTCGTGGATTCATTTTGATTTTCGGTGATGATGATGAGAAATATGTTTTAAGCATTGAGGTTTTTTTTGGTTGGTGCATTTTTATCATGTTCCTTTTTACTGGACGGTATGTGTCGTAAAATCCAATGTGTGGCTATTTTGGCCATGTGGTATAGTGGCTTACTCAGAATTTTTCGTCACTAGAAATATATATTATGGTTCGTTTTTTTGGGTAGATTTGGAGAAAAAAAAATAAGAGGAAGCTATAGGAGGAAGAACGGGTGTTTTTGTTGGTTGGTTTGGTGGTGGTGGTGCTTATGGGACGTTGGTTGAATATTTCATGATGCGTTCGGTTCGTTTTGTGTGGCGGACACATATACATATTTTTTTTGGTTGCAGCAGCAGCAGTCAACAAACATATCGGTTCGTTCTGATAAGTAATGTAGTTTGGACAACATTTTTTTAAAAAAATAGTCTCGATGAGTTTTGATATGAATTAAGCGGGTAGGTATGTTGGGATTAGTATGTCGTGCGTGGAGCATTCGTGTGAAATGTCTTGGCTATTCTGGTGAAGTAATGAACAAAGTTTCATGAAGATTTTGAACAAAAATCATGTTATGTAAGAAGCACAAATGTTAGGAAACTTTGCAAAAGATGTTGGAGCTATAATAAGTTGGAATATAATCGTGAAGATTATTCTTTCACACTTTGTGTTGGCGAGCAGCACTAGGTTTGTTTGAGTATCGTGTAGTTTGAGACAGAATGTTGGTTTTTTTTGGAAATGTCTCTTTTTTTCTTAATGGGATTGAGTTGGATTTTTTTATTACGGAATGTATTTCAGTAATGGAGTGTCTCTCTTTTACGAATGGGTATGTTAGAACTGTCAACATGCCAGATATCCATTCACACAAGCCTTCATAAAAGGGACTGACCAATAAATGCAGTACTTTTATATTTTTTGTGTCCACAGGGTCGCACATCCCCTTCTCCGCAGCCTTCCTCCTCTCCTTTGGAAAAGATGAGTGAGATGAGCTCGAGCAAGATTGACATTAACAGCACGAAACGGTGGGAAGGGTACTCCCAGAACACAGGACCAAAAGGGGTGATCCGGGACTGGCAGTTGTTTAAGGAGCACGAGGCCCAGATGAGGAGGGAGCGCGAGAGGAAGTTTGGGGAAGAGATCAAGCGCCATTCCGTCACATGTGCGAGTTACGAGGATGAGGTGAAGAGGAAGAAAGAAGTGGCTACAGCAATCGTTGCGAAGGATGATACGGACCTGGAAATTGACGAGCTTCTGTTGGATGACAGTGTTCTGGAAGAATTCGTCCGGAAACGGATGCAGGAAACGATGGTCAGTGGGTGTAACAAGCTTCATCATTGGACTGGGTCCGTTTTAGAGATTAAAAATGGAGATGAGTTCCTCAAAGTTGTGGATGAAGCTGGGGAAACCGTTACCGTCGTCATTCACATTTACGATAACAAGGGAAGTGGGAAGAGGAGGATTCTCAGCGACCGGGTTAACGAGTGCCTCGACACGCTCAGCTCGGCTCACCCACGTGTTCAGTTTTGCAAGGTGGTCGCCGGGAGCGTCGGTGTGAGTAATCTCTTCAGAGCAAAAGGGACACCGGCATTGCTGGTCTACAAAGCCGGGAATCTGGTGGGCAATTTCGTGAGCATTGGGGAGGAGCTCGGCGATGAGATGTGTGCCGGGGATCTGGAAAATTTTTTTATTGAACGGGGTGTGTTCTCCGAGGGGGTTGGTGGGGTGAGAGAGATGAGAGGTGGAGGTGGAATTGGTGGTGCAATGAAGAACATCAAGTAACGTCTCTCGCTCGTGATTCAATAAGTATTTTGTAATTAATTTATAATATTGGATGCTGTGGTTGTATATATGCGCTTATTAGTTTTTATCTGACGGAGTCGATCGTGCCGGGGAATTAAGAGCACAGTTGTTTGAGAGGATGATGGTGATGATGATGAGTGTGACGGCAATTTTGGCACGGTGGAGGAACAGTTATGTCTATCGATACTTATTACTTATTGATGTACATGAAAATAACTTTATTGGTAATTAATTCATGGTCATTAAATCTTTTCGATTTTTTTGTACGCAACTTTTTTCTGCTGAACAAAATATTGTAATAATAAAAAAATAGAAAATGCTTATAAAAGTGAGTTTCCGGTTGCCATTTTTTTGTTATTTGACGATGAATGATGGTGAATGAGTGGTAGACACTTTTTTTGCTGCTATTGAGGTATTGTACAGTTGTGAGTTTTTGGCTTGGATGTGAGTTCGTCACGGGTGGATGAATTGATTAATATTATGAGTGCCAGATGAAGCGTGATTGCATCAAGTTTTTGAAGCACCTATATAATAGTGTGCTAAATGGTTTTCATGGGTAATAATAATTGAAGTTTGGAGGATTGCTTCAAGCATTGATTGCTTCTTGCTGTTGATTTTTCGTGAGGTCTCAGTTTCGTCATTACCAATTGTGTGCAGGATTTAAATAAATTGCTCTCGTTTAAAACGGCCTTTAATCATCACGTCATCAAAATAGAGAATTCATACGTAGGAAATATTATATAGATGGACCTCAGAACAGGGGTCACATGAAAATGTACTAAAGTAGCAAAGCGTTAAAAGCACATGTGAACCTACAACATTTGTGTCCAAAGTCTGGAGATTTTGCATCCATAAATTTAGATCCATAAGTAGGTATGTAAATGTAACTTAATCGGGCAAGTGGGACGGATAGAAGAGTGAATTATTGCAGAATGACAAATTTATGTGAACCCATCGTTTGTATCGTACATCATGACTCATCTCTGATGTGACACTTAAAACTACGTGTTACTTCTAGTAAATTGTATGTTGTGTGAGATTTTACTATTCCCTTTTTCATGGACTTTTGGGTATCCGTTAATTTTTTGGACGGAGAGTTACGCATGGTCGAAGTATTGTGTGCCCGAAAAGACAATAATTTTGTGTAGGGATTTTTGTTTGTATGGGATCAACCGGAACGGTTACAAGCAACGCACAGTGTGATTGATAGTGGCGATATCATAATATTTTTAGGTGGATGGATCCGGATCGAATTTGTATGAATGCATAAGTTCATATACATATCTTCAAACCTAAAATCATGAGTATTTTTAGATGATCGACATGTCTCACCAAAGTTCGAATGCTTTTAGGTTCTTGTTGTTGTTGCAGTGAGTGCATCGAAATCCAAAAAAGATGACATACCTCTACACATGAAAAAGCGGAGAGAAACATCACGTTTTGTAAAAATATTCATCATTCGTAAGTAATATTCTTTCCAGCAGCGGTTCATAAGTTCATGTTCCTCATGACTCACCCTCTCTCTCTCTCTCTCATCATCGCGTTTTAGTTCTCGTTAATCTCCAAAAAGACACGAAGCGGTTATCATGTGAGAAAAAAATAGATTTGTGTATACAAGAATACCACGATAGATGAAAAAAATCCTCTCTTTGTGTGCATACTACAAAGTTAGCGGAGTGGCATGCTCATAAGGTTATGATAAAAGTTTTTTTGTTTAAAAAACTCCTGATCATGCTGGTGGTGTAGAGGAATAGAAATGGTGCGTTTTTGTTGAACTGATATGTTCATATATACACAAATCTTACTGAAGAATCTGATTAACCATGATAGTTTCTGTGCGCACTACTACCGTGTTCATGTTCTACTGAGCACAGAGACCACACCATAATAAGTCCAATGTACATAAATACGTAGAAGAAAAAAAGAATTGTTTGTATTATAGCGTCGTCGCAGGAAGGACACACAATTTTCTTAGATATTTTATACGGAGAGAACATATGACTTGAGGTTTTTGTGAGTGTCACAAAAAAAGGAGCATTTTATAAAGCTTCGAATTCTTTCTTCTCAGAATTTTATATGCAAGTCACAATAGAAATATAATTTTAATGTCAAGAGTTTTTGGAAGTTCACTTCAACAGATCTGTGCGTAGGTATTATCGATTTCGTGTTACATTAGAGACATTTTTTAAATTAATTACATTAGATTTAACAGATTAATGGTTATTTCTGTGTTCATTTTGGAGAGAAGTCTTTCCCTGGTGGAGTTTTGTTTTTTAACTACTTAATTTCGACGTGACTCTGGAACTACCTCTCTAAACTTTTAGCAAAGAAATCTATGTGTGATTTTCAATTACTTTTTTAAAGTCTGACTTGTGAATTGTGCACGAGAGTAAAAGAAAGGTGAGAGAAAATTTCGAAGGAGTGTGTGTTAAAATAGAGCAACCATCACGGGTGGGGCAAACATCAAAACGGAGCAGCAAGAGGTCCCACAGGAAGAAATAGCCATGGTGGAACCAATATTTGACTACCAGTTCAGGTATAATATGAAGCGACATTTGTTGTTAAAAGTCACGACGCAAGCAGCAAAAGCAGCCTTCCCTTTTTGGGAAAATTGTTTCCAACTTGTTATCTTGAGGATACGGTAATTGGTCAAGCGTAAATTAATTGAGAAGAATTTGTCTTGTTATTTTCAGAATGATCCTGATTGGAGACAGTACGGTCGGGAAGTCTAGTCTCCTCAAATACTTTACTGACGGCAAGTTCTCAGAGGTCAG
>JAHZNF010003879.1:0-15312 GCA_027744215.1 Troglopedetes dispersus | reverse complement strand
TCATCGTGTGAATAATTCTTTATACATTGATTTCTTTTTGCTACTTCATGAAGTATGATTTTTGTTTTGCGTGATGAGTCAAAATGACACCCTTCTTATAAATTGGCCTTACAAGAAAGGAATATAATATTATCCTAAATGTCACATGTGTCTGAGAGGTTTGTATGTAAGTTAACATCCTGAATTTTCCAAAATATTATTTTTATATGGGTAAGAACACATTCCTATATTTCACGTATTTGGGCACTCGGATATTCCCGTTTTTTTTATAACTCACCGAACTGCAGGTTGAGCACATTGTTTATCGCCAATAATGACTCAACCGATTCGGCACACCTGTGCCTGTGCTAACCGGTGTTTTCTCGGGCCGTGGACGGTAGTCGTAAAATTGAATCATAAAAAATTACAATCAATTTACTAAATTAACGTGGTTTCAATACATAACATCGTATAATAATGGTTGCAGACACAATCACATTAATGACTTTGCTGCACCTTTTTACTCACCAGAAATGAATACCTATGTATGTCAGCGAGGTTTGTCTCCTTAAAACATTGAGCATATATAATCATTTTATATGACTCAACTTAAGTTCGCTTAACCTTTTTGAGCCTTAGCTAGGTTAAATCCAATGGAGAGTATTAACTATGTAGGTAGAAAAAAGTCGACATAACTTCTTGAAACGTGGTTTTAGGGATGACTCAAGTGACAAGTATTAACTGTTTCTTGTAACGAGACTCTTTCCAGGAAATTGTTAACTCTAATGGGTGAACGAAAACATTAGAAAATCCAGAGTCATGTAAAAACATCACCGCACAACTTTGTTACAGCATTACGGTTCCACGTTAAAAAAAACTGAGTGAGTACAGCATTTTTCAACTTCCGCCAAATAGAAAGGATTTTCATCATTAAAACCCCCTTCCTGTGTTTAAGTGAGTTATGTACAAGTTTACGACTTTATTGTTTTCTTTGTCAAAAGTATTAAAAGGACTTTTTGTAGCAGTGGCTTACATGTACATGATTTTTTTCGGAACAATATACCATAACTGAGAAATCGTACCATACATTCATAAAAGGTCTTTCATGTACTTGACAATGGGAGAAAAAGTACGAAAATATTTGTGGACGAAAACAATACATGGAAATGGAAGCTCAAAGAATGAAAAGCTATTACTACCTTATAATTTTCAAAGCGAAAGCAGTTTACCCCTTTTATTGCCTTTTGTACGACTCTTTTGTGCATCAAGAGAATTATAATGGTCTTTGTCGGTGGAGAGTTTTGAAAAGACGAAATAGACCTTTTTTTTAAGTAAGAAGACATGTACTAGACTCATGAGACATCATTCCTAGAAGATCACATTTTGGATGACCTCACCTTTCTCCAGAGAGTTTGAATTCACGCGATAATTCAATCTAAAAAGTAATAAGGAAATACGTGACACTTGTTGAAGTAATGCACTGCACTTTTTTGCACTATGTATAATGCTTAATATTGGAGGCATAATGGCATAAGGTGAAGTACATTTTCCTGTAACTTTCATGTAACATTCAAGTTAACCTTTGTTAACTGCGATGCACTGAGTTGGCGGAGGTGAGGTAAAGCATCCGAATAAATTGGATCAGAACTCCTAATAATTCTTATAAAATAACTTCGATTAAATTGTTTAAGAGAAATAAGAGCCAGCTGGCTTGTAGCCGCAATAAATAATACAGAAGCAAAATGTTCTTTCGGATTCCACCTGAAAAAGTATTAAACTTAAGACACCATAATGTCATAAGGTGATTAGATGAGCATATGTATGTTACTTTTGTAGGGCTTAAAAATGTGAATTAATGGAAGCGCGTAATACAGATATGTGAGCTAGATTCAGCAAGTGGGCATCGCATTAGGTATCCCTGATTACTATGTTAACCAACTGACTTCCTGGCAGACACGTCGCTGGATATACTTTTGCCTTGTTTCTAAACCCATGTTGGCTAATTGAATTTCCATTAGCGTCTAAAGTGAAGCATCAAACTTTAGTTTTCCTATATGAATTACATGAGCTTCGCCATGTTAATTTTGTAACTTAAAAAAATGTAGTGTGCTTTTGTGCATGTCTTGTTCACCAAAACTGACACAACATCAAAATTAAAAGGTGGCAAAAAATTTTCTAACTAAGTGTAGAATAATAATCCTTTCATCATGTCACTTTACCTTTTACATTAAAGTATAATGCTTCACTGAGCGTTACTAAATGAATGAATGAGTCAGGAATCCATTTTGTGTGTGGGAGTTGTGTTTACATATAAAATAATCAAGTGACAAGCTGACAAGTCAAAAGGCGGGGTAAAAAGACACACTATCATTGAACTAAATATTTCACCCGTGTAGATTAACCTCACTTTATCACGGATATTTAAAATTGTATTTTTGAATTTTCCGTTTGATAAACGAATGCAAGTTCTACATTAGGATGTGTACATATGCTGTTACGAATTGTTTGTGCGTCATCATCAAGTTTGCCCGCAATGTTTTAGGACGGGCTTTGCACCCTCTGAAAGGAGTAACCTTGCCACAAGTACAGAAAGGCTGTCTTTTGATGGTCGCAGAATTTTTACGGCCTGCTGCACACGGGGCATATTCGGTTAAATTTGGTAAATATACCTACACACATAATTTGCATAGCTCACGTGAATAAGAAGGCTTGATGCATGTATCCGGCTCGCTATTTATAGTTCTCTGTAATCATTACTGCGTCGGCCACCATTTGTATTCCTCGTGGAATTTGAAGAAACCTAAGCTGGGCAATTTATCAATGTACGAACAATCAGGGCAAACAAGAAACAACCTTCACCACCACCACTGTCGACGTCAAAACCAATAATGTACCGTTGGGAAAGCATTCATCTGTGATTTTACTTGACGCCCAATCAAAAGAAAACCACTTCCATGATATTCTCCGAGGGCTGTATCCCATCACGGCAGTCCTGATTAATCGCTAATGCAGACGAAACATTTATACAGTCAAAGCACGCCACCACAAATGATAACAATGCCTTTTGTCATTATCGTCAGCAGTAGTGCTACACCGCAGAGACTCCCAAAGTAAACTGTGGCTTCCTTTTTCCCGACCGAACGAACCTTACTCTTAAACAAATTTAAATGCCTGCTTATTACTGCAAGTACCCTTTTGCATTCATGCATGCATGGCTGGCATTTCTCTTTCTTATTTGGTTCCACCAAATTGTACCTCACGTGCCACCAACGCCAACCAGCCATTACGTATGCACTTGGCCAAAGCTCTACAAACAAGTTCGCAAGGACGACGGAGGCATTTTTTCACTATCTCTCCATTATGCATGAAATTCTCTAATTTGCATAGGAGAATTTCCCTCGGAGCGTCTCTTTTGTCTTTCCTCCTAATTTCTTTCTTGTGTAACTTTTCAGCTTCATGTTTAGGGATTGCATGTTTTCTTAAAAGAGTAATAAGACACAAGAGATATAATTCAAGAAAGCCAAGAAGAATCTTCCATTTTCCCAACACCGCACACAAATTCACTTTCCGTGCTCTTTTACCTGTTCCTTGCAACTTTGACAATGATGTACATACAGAATATTATCTAAATAGGAGTGGAAATGGTGATAATGATGGTTGCTGAATATATATCGTAGGTGCTATTAGATTAAGTTAGTTTTCTCCAAAATATCACTGGCGGACCAGTAAAAATCTAGAAGTTCTTTTCTCTTGGGGAACTATACCTACTTTCACGTTCCCACAACCAAAATTCTAGTTACATATTATGTACCATCGTGAGACGACTGAAATGACGAAGTGCACAGATAAACAACAATAACGGTACGGGAATTATACATGTCGGTTACTTTACGTGAGAACGTGTCTGATCTGATCTGGCTAGTTAGTTCTCTGGCCTAAGACGAAAAGTAAACAGGCTTTTAGGCACACAAATAATGTGTGTATGTATACTTATAATTTTCAATTGTATTGTAAAAATTACCAACTATAACTGAGTCTTCTGTTAAAAATTCTTTGCGTCAAGGTAGGAATTTTTGTTTGTTCTCATTTTAGGTTCAAGAGATTATATGATGCACATAACAGCGTAGCGAACCTGGGGAAATCACAAGTAAACATTTCGTTTATTTTTGGCTCTTGGTTGAGTGTGCGGCTGTGACACGAGGTTCACTGATTAGTGGCAGTGGTGATTGTAGGCAATCCGTCGAAGCTCCACTTGTTTATTGCAATGATCATCGAGTTTTGTCTTTCATCTCCGTTCTCATGTTAAGTTATAAGTTACAACAACAATGTGATTTTATATATGTATCTAGGTGGTTTGAGAGAGGGAGCCCAACTTTGTTGTTGTCAACCTTGACAGAAGTTGCCAGTTCCTTTGCTTCTTATATACAAGCTTTTTCGCGAAGTGAGCCAGCTCGAAAGAAAAGTCAAAGATGAACTTTTTTGTTACGTGTTACTTTTAAGACAAAAAAGGAGCTGATGTGCTAATGTATGTGTTCTTGAGTAAAAACAGCAAAAGCTCATCCCACCTTCGTACAAAGGAGTATATAATAAGTTGTATCACGTAATACCCACGAGTACTTAAGTAGTCAGGGAGTCACCTAATTTTATTGACATTTTCTTTCTCCGCTTCTAACCGCTTCATGTGTGCCACTCACACACTGGCATTGTGTACTCATTGGTTGAAACATAGTTAAAACTTTCTTGAGTCTACTACATTTGTTGTTACACTCACCGTGTACTATACCATTTTAAGAGGAATAGGCGGGCCAGCATTATTACATTTTCGCTCGATCCTCTCTCTCTCTCTTTCACGAAAGAGATGGAGAAAATTGTGCACGGGTGGCAAATAGCAAAATTCAATGTGAAATTGTTGACGTTGAGTCCTTTTTTCCAGAAACAAGTCGAACAGTTATCATCACGATTATAAAGCATACAGGAGATACGTGTACGAGAAATAACACTCTATGTGTTCTCAAAAGAGAAGTCCCAGCTGTCAAAAGTTTTTTCTATTTTTCTTTGTTTGAACGAAATGCATTATTATCTCAATTCTCCTGTTGCCACCTACTCGACACTGCTAGTTTTGAAGTTATGATTAAATGAGCCAGAACATGAATGTGTGTCCAGAGAAAAGGAAAAATGGGCACTTTGCTTGGTCCCATTTACGTCAGTCACTGCAAGAAAACGTGAAAGGGAGGGAAAGTGGTGAAAGAATGAACCCAAGATACGCACTAGCTCGGAACAACTGAATGGCTAAATTGGAAAGAAAGGCTGGAATATTCCAGAAGAAACTGCTGTGTGCCCACTCGACTGGATTTTTCATTTCTCAGGAAAAAACAAGGAGTCGTTGTGATGACGGACCAGTGTGGATTCGAAAGGCTGGAATATTCCAGAAGAAACTGCTGTGTGCCCACTCGACTGGATTTTTCATTTCTCAGGAAAAAACAAGGAGTCGTTGTGATGACGGACCAGTGACCATAATCAAAAAGGAAATTATTATCGCGTTCATGCTCAGGAAGATTTGCATGAGAAAACGAACGAACATACTAAATTAAGTATTTTTTCAACTACACTCTGCGCTAAAAATGAATTCTAATGCATTGGTGTGACACCAAAGAAAAGCTGCATGCCTATTAAACGTTTCCAGTTTACAACCGGTTTTATCCAGAATTGGTCGATGTTTCTACTTGAAAGTAAAATCACCTCGTGAAATAATCATTGAAGAAGTAGGGATAAGGTAGAAGTAAGTCGTTCAGCACGACTTACTTTGAGAAAAGGATTTTAGGGGGGGGGGGGCGAAGAGAAAATGGATGCAGAGAACGCTACTCAAATTCATTTCCTAAGTTTTTTTATGTTCAATTTCCTTTTAGTTGAATGTGAAATCAAATTACGGTGGCTATTGCTTCTCAGAATTCTAGAAATATGAATCATGAACAAAACCTGTGCCCAAAAAGTATTTGTTAGACCGGTGACGCGTAAAAGAAACACGAAGGAATTTCAACGTATAATTTTTTGGATGCTAGTAACCTTCTACCAGTTTTTATTCTTTTGCAATATCTAAGATTTACCGTTCAAAAATTACATGAATAGAAGTGGATATGCATACATATATGCAGTACTCCGCAGTCTGCAGTTCTCTTCTTGTTTGAAGATAAAATAAAAGACGCTGAAAGTTTCAGCGTCTTTATCGTCAGCTGAAACACCGTCTTCGCTGCTGGAATAGTTGATGCGGTGAATGTATAAAAATGGTCTACTTTCGATGTATCTCAACCAGCTTACCAGCTAACACTCATGTTCGTACAAATTATATCGTTTTCTTAGCAAACGTTCAAAAGGAGAGAACATGCATTTGACTGATTCAGGAAGCTATGCGTCTACATATTACAACTTGTGTATGTACATTATTTTTCACATTATGTTTCATTTATAGTAGAAGGGCATGTGTCCGAATTGTGAATGTGAGTGCATTTTGGAGGAAGATCACATAACTGCGTCAGAACTATCCACAGTGCGCCTCTTCCTCTCTGAAGGGCTTTGGTCATGGGGTGGTCGCAAAAATATCCAGTATTTTTCCATCTCTGCAGCAAAAGCGATGAAAGCAAGGATGAATGATGTGCTCCAGGCCGAACACCTGAGTCCCACCAATTATGACAAGGATCCATCAGGGCTGACAACACTAACCCGCTTGAATATGTTAAAAAATATATGAGTACAATATAAAAGTACACAGGACAATTATATGGGCTTATTCTATGATGAAAGTAGCACAGTAGGGTCACAAAATATTTTCAAATGAGACAAAATGCTCAAGGGTTTCTCCAGTATGAATTTGAAGACTGTTCACTCCTTCTCAGAAAAAGATTCATGAAGTGTTAAAATCTGCTACCCGAAGTCCAATAAAAGATGATGCATACACAAACCGTGATAATTTGAGCTCGGCTGACTTTTCCAATTCTATCTGTGTTGGAAACGTTCAAGAGGGTTTCCTAAAGTGCATTTCATATCTGCTCCAATTTTTGTCAGAACTGAGTGGCTCATATAATATAAAAAACATTCTGACAGCGACTGGAGAATTTGTGCCCACGCATTACCATTGAGAAACCTGTTAGGTGATCATGATCCATCAGATAGTTTTACATCAGCCAGACTTCCCAACAGCTCCCTCAGGCCATGACTTTGCGTATAATTTACGAGACAGCGTAGCATGTGCAAATATGGGTTTGACAAGGACTACATAGATTACCTGCCTTCATACCAAACATAATAATATGAGGAGTGTGTGCACAACTTAAAGGTAATGGATAATTAATATTTTACAAAGATTATTTTAGGAAAATTGCTTTAGTGAAAGCACGAAGAAAGTTTATCACAGAAAACTTTTTCGCTGGTGTTGTTCCTGAAGGCTGGATTCGAAATTCAACGAAAATGTAAAAATATCTCTTGCAAACTTCACCAAAAGGGTGTTTGATGTTTTAATGACTTGTTTGCATTTGCCATTGTGTAATATTTAATACTTAAACTCAGGAAATTTTGAGTATGAACTGTTTTGCATAACGTGTGCCAATCTGCATTACCCTTCATTCCAGAAGAGAATTTCCTGTTTACCTAGGAATTTTAATGTTTGACTTTGCTTTACAAAGTATAAGTTGTGCAGCACAGGCATGTGTGTACAATACCTCCAAGATTTTTTCTCCGTAACTTTCATTTCGACTTTCCGATTGTACTACGAAATTGTAGGTACGGACTTTCTACAAATCAGCAGTTTTTTAAAACCTTGTTCATGCCCTTCAAAAAGAATGGCGTGCTAACTGCGGATGAATATTTTGTGAAGAAGCTGATTTCATAACTTTAGAGGCAGCAAAATGAATCGCTACATAAGCGAGTGGTTCTATGAATTAATTTTTTAAAAAGAATATGCAAGTTTTGAGCCCAAAGATCTGCATAACACAAACACCCATTTTTAATTAGATAAATTGTACAAGCTTTAGATATTTTAAGGTCGGTCGAGATGCTTGACGGAACCAATTAAATTTATCGGCACGAAAACAAACTAAGGACAGCAGAAGAGAAGATACCTAATTCAATGCTAATTAAGTTGGTGGAGAGGGTACCTAACGATTTTAGTTAAAACCTGACCACAGGGACATGTGACCCAAACGGAGGTGTGCGGTGGCAGCGAACACACCACACCTCCGTTCCCTTGCCCATGTGGTCTGACCACATTGCATTACTTCTTATATGCGTAATATCCGAAAGGAAGAAAGTCAGGTTGAGGTGAGTTTGTATTTTGTATAAGTCCACCTCGTTTGTAACTTTTGTAAGGGATGGGAAAACATGAAAATTGTGTGTAATTTAATGTTTCGCCAGCAGTGTCAGACTGAGTGAGTTGATAATGATTTGAAACCGAGCAAATGTGCATTTTTTGTTAAATGATGTTAAAACATGTTCTCACTTCACCCCTTGACGTTCCACATGAAAAGTGTTAAGACGAGCATGTAATGTTTATATTGTCTTGTAAGTCCTCTGATGTAAAAAAAATGGAATAATTATCTCTGGTCATTTCCATTAGGCGCCGTACTTCTATGAAAAACTGAAAATGTAGAAGTAAAAAATGACATAAGCATAGATTAAATGAACCATTCATCTTATTAGCATGCATGGCATTTTGATCATCACGCAAGCAAAAAGAAAGCAATTATGAATTACAAGAAGAAACCAACTACTCAGGAAACTACAGTAAATTTTTCTAGTAGTCTAAACATGGTGGTTACTTACTGCAACATATGCTTAATCAGACTAAATATGTCTCGTTCCGCAACAGCATAGTATATTTAACTTATACTAATCCATGTGAGCAAATGTATGAGCTACTTTTCGCTTTGTTATAGAAGATAGAGAAGGGCGAGCTGGAAGAAGTAATGGCTGAAGGAATGAACGAGGGATACGGGAAGGAGGAAGTCTGCTACGGAAAAAAGTGTACCGCGAATGAGCATTGCTGTAATGCTCATGCATGCGTAGACGTGGACGGTGGTAAGTCTCGACTTTTTAAATAATTTAAAAAATACTAGTAACACTTTACCCTGGGATTTGTTTTGCCCAACATGAACTGTAATTACTAATTACAATGCAAGACACATACAAAACCGCCTGATAATCTTACTGGTTATTTTGTTTTCAACTTTCAATTATTCTTCTATGTAAATACATTCTTTGACATCATCCTTATGAGTTTTTCTTTGGCTCTGTGATTTGTAATATTGCCTAGTCGGTGATATTCGATAGTGTGCTAATTAAGGATGTGAAGCGCCCCACTTTTCCATCTGGCGTACAAGACATATAATATGTAAAGTCTGACTTGTGTGTATTACCAACAGTGCTCGGAACATGTCTGCCAACCTTTGGGGCAAAGCAAGGAGAAATGTGTGAACGGGATGGAGATTGCGAGTCCGGCTTGATTTGTTCTGGCTCAGATATCAAAACATGCATCCCTGTTACCGAAGCCAAGAAGCAATACGGTAAGCAGCTAGGTAAAATCTCCCTTGTTTTTTTCTACTCTCTCTTTCTCTCTTTCTAACTTTATAATAGGAAGCCATGACTTTTTTGCAAGATAAAAATTCTGACCAAACTTTGGCATTTACGATGTAAAGTTCAGTTCTTTGTCTGGTAATCCGCGCATCATTCTTAACCTGAGAAATACATTTACGCACAAGAAAATGCTAGCATTAATGAATACAGAATTTTATATGGATGCAGTTTACTGCGACTTTATCCCGCGATTTACCAGTAGTTGTGATTACCTACACACATGATTCTCAATGTTTTCGGTTAATATTACCTTACATAAATCTTCAGGAGGAAATGGTGCCTTGAGATTTTAGCTTCTTCCTATTTCATTAAATTAGAACACGAGCACGGTGCTTTTTTTATGCCAACTTACAATAAAGTGCATCCAAGTATATACATTTGCAAATAAGTCAGTATTTTTCCAGGAGCCACAGAATTGACGGGCAAAATCCCGTGTAGGATTAAGTTTCACTTTTTCCTCCTCTTTCTCTTCCAACAGTTCATTTTCACTTTCTGGAGGATTATGATATGCTGGGATGACACTATGTATGTTTTCTACAAGCACAATACTACATTCTAATCTTACTTTTCTGTAAAAAAAAGAAGAAAAAGAGCAGCAGGTAAAAATGTCGGCCCGAATTCTACAAGCACAATACTACATTCTAATCTTACTTTTCTGTAAAAAAAAGAAGAAAAAGAGCAGCAGGTAAAAATGTCGGCCAGGAAAGAAATCTACTGAGACTACACCATAATCCATACAATTATTCATGCATCGTTGGTAGATGATGTCCTTCGTGTTACTACATTACCCAGTAACGGGAGCGTCGTCTGGCATACTATGTACCATGCTTAACATGTGAGGTGTAATTTTAGATGAGAGGTTCCCGGGAGGGGTAGCAAGTTAAATTATTAATAATAACGTTCTTCTAATGGAGCTAACACAACTGTTCGCATAGGTATTCTTTAAAAAAAAGGAAATATTTTTGGACATGCTCTGCTTAATGTGTATAGTTAGGTGGGCTAGTGTACATATACCAGAAGTGAGCTGAAAGTGAATGTAGTGAAATCATTTAAGTGCTTAATGACTTTCTTTCGCAACACCAACTGCGTTTTTGTGTATATCTATCTGGGTGGTTAGAGCTGCTCCACTTCCACTCAGTCAGCTCTAATTGTAAAAAAAGACGAAAGCATGTTTGAAAGCGGGGAAGACTCCGTAGGGATTTGTAATTACCTTGTGTTTTATTTACAGCCGTGCATTACCAACGGTCACTAACCTCCTTTTATCTGAGAGCAAAGTGATTAGCGAAGTACGAAGCCTATATTTTGATCTAATGTTGGAGGTTTCCCCCTATGCTAGACTGATTACGAAGTTCTCGCGAAAGCATCCTGTTTTGTTATTAGTATTTCATTTCTGCAATGTACAAGTAAATCCTTAGAAAATCCCATCCTTAAGCCAATCAAATCCAGTTCCATCTTTGAGATTTGTTGTGCACGGCAAATTGGAGGAACTAAGTTAATTCAATTCGGTCCTTGATGTTATTGAATGTTGGAGCGTCACTCTAGTAAGAACAGGTTTAAACTGGATTCTGAAAATTGCTCAAGGAAACATGGAAGTCCAAAGTTCCATGTGATTTGTCTTTTATGTTTCGCTGTAGCTTTTTGACATATACGGCCACTTTGCACACTTCCAGTGGATAAATTATGATGTGATTGATCTTTTTGACGGGAAAGCATACTTGGTAAAAGCAGTTTCAAAATTAGCCTCACCTGACACGTGCTTTGAGCTGAAAGACAGATCACTAGCCACATTACACCAATTTGTAGGCCTTCGCTGTTGATGCAGTGAAAGTGAAAATGTCCTTCTGCCTTGCCCGATGTTTTGTGGCATTGTGTGTGCTTTTGGCATTGTTTGATTACTTGCCTGGTGGCCTTTTCGCTCTTCTGACATCCGTTAAATTTGCAGCCATAGAAAGTTTTGTAATTTGTATTATATTATGAAGTGTTATCTTTTGAAAAGCTTTCCCACGTGCAACTTACAAATAGCCTTTGAGGAATCACGAAATCGTCATTTTTTGTGTGCCCATCTTTTGTTTGTCTGTGTAATAATGCAATCCTGAGGGAAGATCAGAATGGTGCTTGGCAAGTTTCTACTGAGCTCCCTCATTCTTATCTACTAGCGTAATTAATATCACTGGATGCGTCAAAATTGTACCTGTTTCAGGAACAAACGATTTAATGTGTCAGGGGTCTCATTCCTTTTAATGAGCTTGCTGCAGGGCTCTTTTCCCTCATGGCTTCTTTTCTGCTCCACATGGGTCAGTGACCAAAGAACGCTGCTAAATTAAGCAATTATTTCTCACATTAGTCTAGTTAAATTTACATTGAGGTTGTGAATGCGAACCTAAAATGGCACTTTTAACAACAGTGAAGTCCGAAAAATGTATTAGTAATTACTTGTCACAGCCATGCAATATGCTATCTGTCTGTTTTCTCTTTGGAAGCCAGCAGGGTGTAGCGTCCTAAAAAAATGGGATAGACCTTAGTAGCAGCATGAGTAGAATTGCACTTGAATGGAAAATGAGAACTGAAAGGTGGTCAAAATTACTTCCGCAGTCACATTAAAACAATGTCTCTCACTTTTTGTTCAAAAGTCCCACTTTAGACATTTTTACCTTCATTATGACGTTTGCATACAAAAGATGTTGCGGGTGGCCAATCAGCACCATGTGGGAACCCAGGGAGTAAACAAAAATGTCAATTTCTCCTTTTTGTCAACTTTGGCAGGTCGTGACTACGCTTATAACTTAATTTCATTTTACGATTTAGTAAAGTAAAAAGGAGCTCATATACATACACCACACAAATGATTTGTTTACCTGTTGTTTCAAACGTTCTGGAAATAAATAAACAAAGAACCAGCCAATTGAAACAAGAGTACTTCTTGGAAAAGGAGGAATAACAACTCCTCTGGAAAGTGATACCCAAACGTGACCTTTGATATTTCAAATCATACTCCGTGCTTTCCCTTTTTTGAACGTGACACAGTTCATACCTGAATTGTGTTGCATCATGTTGAATGTGTGTTATAGCAGGTTGGTTGAAGAAAGGCAGACAAAGAATGCCCGGCTCTCAGAATACGTTATAATTTTCCTGAAAATAAGAATTAATTTAAAGAAACTTTCAATTGTAGGCCACGTGTACCAAAGTATGTATATGCATATCTACAAAGCTTGTGTATCTAGACTAGACTTCCACTTATAACGGCAGTTCAATTCGAACAACAAACTTGTCCTTCCATATCATTCCATAGCATCAAACATTTCTCTGTAACATGGCTATTTACCCAGAATAAAGTGAATCTGTCATTCTTGTTTGCATATAAACAGGATCGTCTTCCACCCGAATAATTAAAGGATGGTAGAATTGACGTGGTTGCGATTCTCAGAAACACAACCATACAAATGGAATATTCGTGCGTTTCGTGGGAAAAACAAAAGTAGGCTAGCTAACCTTACCTGTCTACTAATTGTTCAACAGAAAAATGATTCTCATGTTTCTGACAAGACTACCAGCATGTAACTTGAGCACTACTTGCTGGTAAAAAGTTCGTTAGAAATGGCTTATGATTCAGCATTGTTGCGCATGACGCGACAAATAAAACAAGAAAAAAATGTTAGCAAACAACTTCATACATACATTTCTGTGCGTTTCATGATAAAGAAAGGCGTATTGTCCCGTATAAAAAACATTGTTTGCGTTTCCCATTTTGTGCGTAAAAGTATGTTTGTCAATTAGTGTTCCGTTAGTCCTACTGATTCTGCTGAAAGCAAGAGAATGTTTTTGCGTGTTCACTTTCGGTCCCATCAGGATTCTAATAATAACAACGAACAAAAAAGGGCGGTTCCAAGAGGCCTTTATTTCTTCATGTTGGAGTGTCTTTTTTATGGATCCCGTGCTCCATTCTGGGTTGTTCAAAGTGCAGGTCCACAAAATAATAATCATAAAGAAATGCGGAAACCATCATAATGTTCAATTTAAGTGAAAGTATGAGGCTGATGCTCCCAAGCAAAGCACAGTGGGATAAGTGGAGATGGGCAGATGTAACTTTCACGGCAATATGGTTTACTCTTAGTTCCACACATTTCCATTTCCTATTGTTTCCAAAATACATTAGTCTAACGTACTAAAAACTCTTCTATTAATGTCTTTATGAAAGCGAGTAATGAAATACTGGCGCATCCACGTCATAAATGAGATTACTTTTAAGCAACTTTAATTTTCAAAATGCAGAGAGGCTTTGCCTTCATTAACGCTGGTACATACATGTACATGTGTGGTGTCTTTTTAGATGAGAATAGTGCTACTTCTGGAATAAGTAGGTAACTTTCTTGTATAATTAAGTATGACAGAGTGGTTTGCACAAGTACTAAGCAATAATGAAGATCTAGTTGGGGCTGTGGTAATTTACTATTACAATGTGAAGCATCTTCATTGAGGCGCTGTTTTATTAATGGGGTTCTTAAGACTTAATTCATGTGTGAGTATGAGTGTGTGACCTGTGTGGCCTGTATATGTAGCTGATTATTTCACAGCATTTGAATTGCTATATTCTCGTATCGCGTGGGCAGACCATCTGCACAATGTTGCAAAAGCGTAAAAGAAAAATGGAACTCTTTACCAAGTTCTGAATTTTTAGATTTTTTCTTTTAATGTAAGTAAACCACTCTTTTTAGGGCAGCTGAGAAAAAAGTAAATCCCGTGGGTCACATCGAGAGCATGATTGTACTGCAATATGCCTTGAGGATGGAATACTAGTTTGCTTTCTGTGCTTCTGGCAAGAAATTCAGATAGAACAATGAGATTTCGTGCATTGCGCAGCGTGTAAATACATGGCAAGACGCTTTTTTGGGCATATTACATTGTTTCAAAGTAAATTACAAACTAATAGCTAGCATGCTCACAAAAACCGAAATTACAGCATCTTTTGATTCTCGCTTTTTGTATTTCATAAAGTAGAGGCATTTCCAAGCACGTAATCCAGTACAATTGAGAAGAGATTTTGAGACCCATATTTCAATCCAATATAACAATAATTTAATATTTTTTCTAAATTGTAGGCAGGATTAAAGGTTACATGTGCCGAAAGTAAGCGAAATTAACGTTGCTTGGGAAGTCCCTGAAGTTTTTAAAAGAAACTTTTCACTCGCATTCTAGTCTTGCTTTAAAGTAAAAGTTCAAAGATCAATTGAACAAAAATCAAAATCTCATGTGTGCTCAATCAGGTTTGTTTACTTACTCCAGCCTAAATTTAATTTTAGGGGTAGCTAAATTGCATATTCGACGAAGTTTTTTCTAAAACATGAATGTGGTGGTGACTTGAAAGAAAGATTTTGTAAAAGTTGGTAGTTTGCTTCCAAACTTCATGCCTGCTGTGCCCTGGGATTCTTGTGATCGAATAACCCTTTTGATCACAGTAATTGTGCTTCCCTATTTGACTTATACTTACTAAAAATAATCTATTTATTGAATAAAAATGACGAGTAGAAGAAACCTTTCATTTTCGCATACTGCCGGTTGCCCACGTAAAAATGTTAGTTTCAATAGAGAACATTTCAACATTCAGTGATTTGTATCGGGAAGAAGATCGGTATTTGTATAGTCTGAGTCTTAGCAGGCAAACGTTGGGCTACTTTTTTCTGGCCAATCTGACTCTACAATTCAAACCCAAATCCA
>JAHZNF010003878.1:0-14733 GCA_027744215.1 Troglopedetes dispersus | reverse complement strand
TGTGTGCATATATCTAAGACTCGTTCTGTGAGTAAGTTATATACACCATTCCATTCTCTCTTCTTCATTCAACCCTTCATTATGTATTTGTGGAGGAGACAACTAAAATGTTTGAAGGAAATATATGTATTCTTCTCAAATTACTTTTCAATTTATTTGTTTTTATGGTCGTTTCGCCGGCGATAACCAAACTTGTTTTTTAGAGAGAAAAACATGTAAATAAAGTTATGTGGCGATATACTACAAGTTTTTTCGGAGATGTGGCCACGATAGTATTTGTCGTAAACAAACTAGTGAAATCCCATTGTCTAGAATTATACAAACAAAACACAGAAAAGAAATTCTTTTTTTTGCAAAATAATTTCCGGGAAAATTTTCTTCGCATGGCTCCAGTTTTTTTTTCTGGAAGAACCATTCAAGACACAATCACATCAGAAGCATTCCTCCGGATTTTTTTTTGTTTTCACTCTTCCAAAAACTTTCCTTTCCCTCCAGTTTACGTCTGGGCTGAGGGACATTTATGAGAAAATTTTCAGGTTTTCCTCTCTGTTTTCACTAATAAATCACACACGAATGGTCTTTAAAGACGAACCTACAAGAATATCCTCATAATGGACGTACAGGGAAAACGAAGAGCCAGAAAAGGAAGATGGAGGAGGAAGAAGAAAACTAAAGGAGGAGAGTTTTCCATACACACGCACACTTCTTCTTCTGCTGAAAAGTGTCAGTCAAAGGAAACTTTTCCACTCAAAGTTATCTAATAAAGAAGGAAAAAGATATTTGGTGAATGGAGGTGAAGAAAATGGAGAGAAATTAACGCTCATTCCTTGTGGATACCTAACATAGACATATTTATTATATTGTGTGCATATATCTAAGACTCGTTCTGTGAGTAAGTTATATACACCATTCCATTCTCTCTTCTTCATTCAACCCTTCATTATGTATTTGTGGAGGAGACAACTAAAATGTTTGAAGGAAATATATGTATTCTTCTCAAATTACTTTTCAATTTATTTGTTTTTATGGTCGTTTCGCCGGCGATAACCAAACTTGTTTTTTAGAGAGAAAAACATGTAAATAAAGTTATGTGGCGATATACTACAAGTTTTTTCGGAGATGTGGCCACGATAGTATTTGTCGTAAACAAACTAGTGAAATCCCATTGTCTAGAATTATACAAACAAAACACAGAAAAGAAATTCTTTTTTTTGCAAAATAATTTCCGGGAAAATTTTCTTCGCATGGCTCCAGTTTTTTTTTCTGGAAGAACCATTCAAGACACAATCACATCAGAAGCATTCCTCCGGATTTTTTTTTGTTTTCACTCTTCCAAAAACTTTCCTTTCCCTCCAGTTTACGTCTGGGCTGAGGGACATTTATGAGAAAATTTTCAGGTTTTCCTCTCTGTTTTCACTAATAAATCACACACGAATGGTCTTTAAAGACGAACCTACAAGAATATCCTCATAATGGACGTACAGGGAAAACGAAGAGCCAGAAAAGGAAGATGGAGGAGGAAGAAGAAAACTAAAGGAGGAGAGTTTTCCATACACACGCACACTTCTTCTTCTGCTGAAAAGTGTCAGTCAAAGGAAACTTTTCCACTCAAAGTTATCTAATAAAGAAGGAAAAAGATATTTGGTGAATGGAGGTGAAGAAAATGGAGAGAAATTAACGCTCATTCCTTGTGGATACCTAACATAGACATATTTATTATATTGTGTGCATATATCTAAGACTCGTTCTGTGAGTAAGTTATATACACCATTCCATTCTCTCTTCTTCATTCAACCCTTCATTATGTATTTGTGGAGGAGACAACTAAAATGTTTGAAGGAAATATATGTATTCTTCTCAAATTACTTTTCAATTTATTTGTTTTTATGGTCGTTTCGCCGGCGATAACCAAACTTGTTTTTTAGAGAGAAAAACATGTAAATAAAGTTATGTGGCGATATACTACAAGTTTTTTCGGAGATGTGGCCACGATAGTATTTGTCGTAAACAAACTAGTGAAATCCCATTGTCTAGAATTATACAAACAAAACACAGAAAAGAAATTCTTTTTTTTGCAAAATAATTTCCGGGAAAATTTTCTTCGCATGGCTCCAGTTTTTTTTTCTGGAAGAACCATTCAAGACACAATCACATCAGAAGCATTCCTCCGGATTTTTTTTTGTTTTCACTCTTCCAAAAACTTTCCTTTCCCTCCAGTTTACGTCTGGGCTGAGGGACATTTATGAGAAAATTTTCAGGTTTTCCTCTCTGTTTTCACTAATAAATCACACACGAATGGTCTTTAAAGACGAACCTACAAGAATATCCTCATAATGGACGTACAGGGAAAACGAAGAGCCAGAAAAGGAAGATGGAGGAGGAAGAAGAAAACTAAAGGAGGAGAGTTTTCCATACACACGCACACTTCTTCTTCTGCTGAAAAGTGTCAGTCAAAGGAAACTTTTCCACTCAAAGTTATCTAATAAAGAAGGAAAAAGATATTTGGTGAATGGAGGTGAAGAAAATGGAGAGAAATTAACGCTCATTCCTTGTGGATACCTAACATAGACATATTTATTATATTGTGTGCATATATCTAAGACTCGTTCTGTGAGTAAGTTATATACACCATTCCATTCTCTCTTCTTCATTCAACCCTTCATTATGTATTTGTGGAGGAGACAACTAAAATGTTTGAAGGAATCCATTCCATTCTCTCTTCTTCATTCAACCCTTCATTATGTATTTGTGGAGGAGACAACTAAAATGTTTGAAGGTGTTAAGACATGAGCCGTGGCGAATTTTGGACACATTTAAGCCAGTAGTAGTAGTATACACGCACAACCCAAAATCTCTGTGTATGTCATCACGAGTATAAGTTAACACATTTCACCACATTTTTAAAACTCAGCAAAGGAATGGATGAAATGTGTCTCTCGGGAGTGGTCCAAGCAAGACAGTACTCAGAAAGTGAGTCTGCTGACAGCAAAAATTTTCATAAAGGAAGGAACAAAATTAGGTCAATGTGGGCTTTGTCCCTTTTCCGGGGTCATTCACGGAAGATTGCTAAACGATGTTCTTATCTTATCATTCATTTTGTCTTGCAAGGCTTTTGTCCTCACTACGACACTCCTCCTCTTTAGGTCGTCCTCCACGAACTTACTACAGAAAAAAATCCTGATGAAAATATAAATTAAAGGGGATTTGCCGGATCTAATCTTTTGTTTATCTTCAAAAAAGTTTATTATTTTTAATTCTTTCTTATCATTTCTAGCATTTCTCTTGCAATTACTTTCATTCTTTATTATTTTTTGTATAAAATGTTTATATTTTTTATTACTTGCCTAGTGTGTTCACTATGTTGATAAGTACAAGAGAGAAAAAAAATCCAATTTAGTCTCAACCCTGAATAATTTACACAAAATTGTGTGTGTTTTCTCCTTTTGTAATCTGAGGTGCAGAACCTGTGGGTATTATGATCGTCACGAGAATAGCAAATCAGGTTACTTTTCTGACCGGGAGAATCGCAGTGGGTACTACTCGGACCGTGAAGTTCACTCCAACCAGAAGTATGGCTCCGTTCGCCAGCAAGCTTCGGTCGAGTCGGCGGACTCACGTCTCTGCTATTTGACATCATCCGAGGTAAGCACACCAGTAGATTTTCCCTTATTTAACAAGCCATTTCACCAAGCTTTTTTTCCGCTTCCTACAACAAATTTGTTAGGATTGAACCAACAAACAAACAACAAGAACTCAGGAGAATAAAAAATAGCAATAAAGCAAGAAAAAAATAATACACTCCTGAGAACTCAGGAGTGTATTCCTGAGAACATATATAAATACCCAAGTGAACTGCTTATTCTGAACACATCTTGGTTTTTTCGTTATAAAAAGCATACAATTATATGATCTCCTCATCTCATCATCTTATGACCATGAAAACTCTAAAGAGAAAACCTGCATATCATAATAAAGATAACACAAACCTTATCAACAATGAAAGAAGTTCATATTTTCATTGTGGAAAGAAAAGCAACACAAAAAATATGTTTTTTTTCTTAAAAGTAAAAATATGTTGAAGCGGGAAATTTGAAAAGAAAAAAAATCTTTTCTATAGCTTTCTCCATTGTTGTTCGGTAAAAAATACAGAAAAAAAACAGTACTACACACTTTATTTTTTTGTGGCGTTTCCTGTCTCCATTTTCTTGTTTCTTCAAAGTTTGAAGTGGTTGTTGTGAGGAACCTTTTTAATGCATTATGTATTTATGCATTGTTTTCTTTCTTTCTTTGCCTTCAGAATGCTTTTCACTCTATTATTTTGGTGTACCACCAACGAAACAATAATAATAAAGTGTATTTTCTGTGTGCACATGAACTCTGATCTACACACACAGAAAAAAATATTTCAGCCTAATACCGAGTGCACTTAAGTGCACGGATGGTTTCTAATAAAAAAAGCCTTGCAAGCATCCTGGGAACGGTTTTTTTTCCTTTAATAAAAAAACAAACTTCAAGGAGAAAAAGAGGATCTTTTGGTGAAACCGAAAAAAAAGTATGAAAGCGGAAGGTTTAACGAAGAGGAAACAAGAAGAAAGGCGAAAAAGAGAAAAGTATTCGTTGTTTCAAGAAGGATTCAAGATAAGAAATGTGGTAGGCCACAAATGTACAATGTGTATAAAAATGAGTGTATGTATGTGCATATTAGACATATGTACATGTTTGGATTGTTTTGTGAAATATGGAGTATGAAGGGACCTGTACAAATGGTTGATGGACTATTTACCATTTTTATTCCCTATTTTTTTATTTCAAGGATACAATATTTTTCATGTCCAATGCATACACACATTTTTTGCTGACCAAAAATTGTTAACAAAAAATATTAAGGATTTAGGTAAAAAAAAGAGGTAGCTTCAAAAAGGACATATGTGAGCTGACCACAAATGTGGTACTTTTCCATTCCGCTGGATGATGCGGGATACACGTTCAGAAAAAAATAAAATGGGCCGCAGAAGGAAACTAAATTTTCTTTCGCAACGGCTGTCAAAAAGATATTGAGTGAGTGAGTGAAACAAGGGATGTGTGTGTTCAAAAATAGATTATTTACTCACTTTAACAATTTATATTTCCTTCAGCTCAAATAGTTTTGTTCCCTTTCAAAAGTGAAATTGAAAGGTTGACTTGAGGAGGGGAAAATTGCGCACGGAAAATAAACTCTTGTCCTTTTCTTCATTGAATAAAATCCTCATTTCCTGTGTCGAGCGGCAGGTCGGTCCATTTTTTATTACTTTCTACTTGTGAACACATGGATGCCATCCGTCCTTGTGTGTGCTCCAATAAAACACACATTTTCCTCGGAATCTTATAAAATCATTGAGAAAACGAATCACATTAATGGCTTCACTGGAATTCCTGTTACACGCTAAACTACACACACACATACACCACTTTGCTTTTTTTTCTTCCTTTTGATAAGACGCGCATCCACAACACTAATTTTCTGCATTTCCCTTTTCATTGAGGAAGTGAGTTCATTTAGTCAATTGGAATTCCTCTTTTCCCGGAGAATAAAGGGGAAACGACATATTTACGTGCATCTTTGAAAATTATGGTGCTTTCTCTCCATAAGCTTGGAATTTAGCTGACTCGTGGAACGACCATCCATCCCGCGAAAATTTTCCTTTTTACATTGCTCCTCTTTCTCACTAAATTACTTGCTCCAAAATTGGACTGGAATGACTCAATCGTTCATGCATCCTCCTCCTCCGACTTGGAAAATGTATAAATCTCCACTTATGTATCCATATATTCATCTAGAATTTTGATGTATCTATCTACTACCTCCAGAATATATTTTTTTGAAGGGAAAAGGGTAAAAGGGTATTTTGTGAGATTGGCTCGAGCTACAAATATAGCCTGTCTCCATAATATGCACGAGTGATTAAGGATGCGGGAAAGGATGCTCGATATAATTACACGAAGAATGCCTTATCATTATAGAAGGAAAATCGTTTCCAGCGTGGTTAACGACTCGAAAAATTTATTGAAAGTTTATGGTGGACTACGCACAGACCGGAGAGCTAGATTTTACATATTACAATCTGACTACACGAGGGTTTGATGATTCGTGGAGGAATTTTTTTTCTTGTGTGAACTTCCGCCCGTATTGTTACTCGTGTGCAGTAGCTCAGATGATAAACCCATGCGTCTCAGTTTGAGATGGGAAGAAGACGTGAGGGAGGATGATAATCGTCATCAGATTTTTTTTTGTCGTGCGTTATAAAAGTTGATTTGTTCGAATGGATAATAATGTGGTAATGATTTTAGGAATTGCTTTCACTTCATTCGCCTTCTATTTCTCTATTCTGTGCAGAGTAAAAATCCTGAGGAAAAAGAGAAAAGAGAGAAAATAGGGTATTTTACTCAAATCATTCTAGTTTTTCACTTGAGATGAGACAAGCTGGATAACAAATTAATGTTCAATCTGGAATATTTTGTGAAGTCAGCAGGAATGAAACGAGTTAATTACGAGAAAGTGGTTTCCACTAATTTTTTCCCCATTTGAATAATTGAAAAAATTTTTTGGAGGATACGTGGAATATGTACTAATTGGTTGTGGCAATCACTCCAGAAAAAATTGGTTATCATTCTGTACCAAAATATGTGCGAAATATGTATGTGGTTTACAAAGTTTAATTGAAAAAAAAGTGAACGATAAAATTATGTGAGCTTGCAAACTGTCACGTGACAAAACCAGAAATGAATTCATTTTATCGGTTCTGCTCCATAAACAGAAAACTAACGCTGTTGAAAAAAAACTGTTGAATGGGTGAGCCACGGGTACTTAACTTTCAACAAGTTTTTTTTCCTGATCGATGTAACACTCATTGCGTCAAGTAGCAGGAAGATTGACAGCGTGAAAAAGTTGGGAGGAAAATAAAGTGGAGCAAATTCCACCACTTCTAGTTGCTCCACATTTCACATGCCTTTGAATTCATCACGAGAAGTTGACACATGACGAGCAAATAAAAATGCTGATTTGAGCTTTAAAATTGTGGACATGATGACTGAAAGAATGCAAAAAGTTTGGTTGAAGTTGTAGCTATTTCATATGACAAAAAATGTGCACATTCCAATGGACACATTGTGAAGTGGAAAAAGGTAATCATTTTAAAAAGGCAAGATTAGCAATGATTTTCGACAATCGTTCAAGTTTTTTCGCTGTGATTTTCGTGATTTTCAGAGCGGAACAGTTTTCCCTTGGAGAATTGAGTGAGCGGAATGAATGATAATCGGGTTGTGCTTGACAGGTTATTCATAAACGTCTTTTCATAAAAAAATGCTGCGCACGATTCAATAACTGTGCACCGAGGAAAAAATACGTATTTTACCAAATTGTATCCCAATTTAATCTCTAATTCCTTCTATAATTCACAGCCGGATAGCTCCTTCCGTCTCTAAAAATAAAGAATACTAATTTCATAACTAATTGGCTCCACTCAAAACAAACAAAAAACTATGTGAAATCATCAATACATTTTCATCTGTGATTAAGAAAAATACTTTATTCATTTCTTTGAATGGGATGAAAGTAATAAAACACATTTCCACAGGCGAAAAATATTCAACTTCCACGACGTAATTATTTTTGTGTATGCATTTAGTGGAGCACAAGTTAGATTCCACGCATGACGTTAATTATCGTGCAAAATTTTTCCATTTAGCTTGCACCATACCTGAAAAGATAAGATAAATGGACCATTGGAGCAGTCTCCTTTTTATGTACCTTTTAATTTATTGTATTGCTATTATTTGTTTCTTTTCCATGGTTCGAGTGAAAAAAAGTGCGCACACGTACACCCATTTTACGAATTTTTTAAGGCAGGAAATAATAGCCATTTAAAAAAATACTATCGTGAGCCCTTTTTTATTTGTGTGCATTGCAAACACAATATATGTAAACTACGTGCTCACTTGCTAGTTGATATCATTACTTTTGGTTCACATTCTTTTTCAGACTAATTTTTTTCTGAGACATATCAATACCAACTAACATATAATATTTATCAGAAAATAAATTTCAGGGCGTCAACTTTACCATTAAAAATGCCTAACATTGTATTTTGTTTATCAAAATGTATAACTTTTCCCCTCCGAAAATGAAATAAACTATGTGTATAACTTATCTTTATTGGAAGACAGAGGACCGTGAAAGACCCAAAGTAGTGCACGCTTTTGCTCACCGAACCAAGTAACATGCTCAAAAGACCTGCGTTCGTTTCACCACCGACGTAGTAGATTTCTCCACAAAGTCTATAAATCCTCTTTGAAATCCCTTTTCCTCTGAAAAAAAAAACTTTTCCCTTGATTCTTATCTGAGAAGGGAGACGCATAAATATAACCTGGGCCACACACATCTTTGCCTTCGACAGTGGAATAAAGTTCCGTTACAACAAAAAATACACCCGAATATATTTTTCCCTCGCGACAATATATGATTATTTTGCATATTTATGATAAGCCCCCTCCTGCCCAAGTATTCTTTGGTGCGTGTGCACACACACACACATTTGAAAAAAAAATATGTGTACAGGTTAACCATTTTGGCCCGGACCTGACTTCGAACTGTGCTTTCTATTAATGTGAAACAGCACAATATTTTTTTTCAATCTGGAAAGCATGTGTATACCTTTTTGTCTTGTATTTAGTTTCAAGGATAAGCTAAAAAAAACTTCCCTTTGTTGGGCCATATACCTGTTTTTTATAGATTTCCTTTCAAATAGAATTTGAGATCAAAGTCTAAGTAAAAAGGTGCGTGCATCCATAAATATAGATGGAACTCTTTAAAAAAAAGAGCTCCTGTAGATGTTTATCCAGTGCGTTGAACTTGCTCCTCCAAATGAATTGAAGAAGAAGAAGAGCAGAGAGTAGTGCGTTCATGGGCCATTTTAGCGGAAGGAGGAGATGCAATAGAAATGAATTAGGATTCCCGAAAGATATTTACACACATTTCTTTTTCTTAAAAAAATATTCCCTAACGATCTCCTGATACGGAAAACCTCCCGCGTTCCTTTTACTTGGCCGCGGAAGCTCACACACAGCCGAACCCACGCATAGTGAAAATCTTGAGAAACAAATAAAGAAAGATTTGCTAGGAAATCTAATAGTGAAAAAGTTGCCCGCAGAAAATACTCTCTCTTCTCAACATTTATTTGTATATTTTCTTGTTGACTTTGGTGTGTATAGATGGAAGGAGATGTATCCATATTATATACATGTGTGTGTGTGTGTATTTTATGTGATGTGATGACGTTAGATTTTTCTCTATCCCTCACCACCACAACCCGGATTGGAAAGGGAAAAGCTTGGATAAAATATGAGACTGTCTTTTTACGGTTTTCCGAACCTTTCAAGTGAAAGCATGGCTTGGTGCGAGGTCGGTGAGCAATAAATGTCCTTTTTAGCTGCTCCTTCCTGCTCCATGATAATCTTGTCTTTATTTTATTTTCGGCTGGTACTGAGGGCAATAATGTAAACTGTTAAGAGAGAAGAAAAAAACACAAACACAACCATTTCCGATTTTTTTCTGCGTCAACAAACATTTTTTCTAGTAAAAAAAAGTAAATAGTCTACTTGACTTTTTTTTCGTGGAGAACACAACTTTCTTTGACTTGAACCCCTCATTTTTCATTTAAAGAGGTTGTGTCTCCCTCCTCACATATCTGTCAGACTGAACGTCAATTGGTGTTGTTTGGTGTTAATAGGTTTATCCTCGACTTGTGTAGTGTACCACTCCAAAAGTCCTTCTTGACACAAATGGCACTGTTTTCCTGAAGAAGAAAAAAGTTTTTAGTGGGGTGTCTGCTGTCTCCACTTTTATTATTGTTTTTTTATCAGAGTAACCAATAAGAAAAATGGAACAGAACAGTTTTCATAAGATACGACCCCACCTCTAAGAAGAAGAAAAAAAACTTTTTTTATTTTGTGGACACAAACTGCACACAAAATTTTTTGTTTGGATTTGGTTGTTGTTTTTGGCTGAGGGCATCAGAGGAATCAGAGCCTCAAGATTCTTCATCTAAAAAAAGGGTTGAAGAAACAAAGATTGGCATCCTTTCCTCTAGAAAAAGCACGATACATGAAGATAAGGCTCACATTACTGGAGGAATTTTGTCAAGAGGAAAAGGTATTTAAACAAAAAAAACAAGTGAAAGAATTGCATCCCCACAATTGTTTTCCTTTTTTCTCTCTTCTCACTTGAGCCTGGAGAGAAATTCGAGAGGATGAGAATTCATCCTTCTCTTTTTCCAAAATCCTGATTCGTCTCCGTGCCAAATCCCAGACATACATATATATTTTCTCTTACAATGCACACATCAATGTGTACACAGAAATATATGTAGCTCTGTATTCATTCATTTTGTGTCTCTTTCTACGGATTCCCAATTATGTGTCTCTCTCCTCGACTTTTCTATGACGAACGTTTAGTATACATGAAGCTTTTATTTTGGGAGGGGAGCAAATGATAACATCTACTACCATGATGATGATGCGTGTGTGATATCCAGTCAGTCAGAGGAGAAGCGAGGAATGTCTCAACCAAGTTAAGTCCTCTTGGCTCCGTCTCGAGCTGAGCTCCACCAAAAAAACATACGTGTGTATATATCTTAAACTAGTAAATTGGAATGCTACATAGAAAACATGAGGGAAAGTGTGTGGAGCAGTGAAAATATTTCAGTGGAAGCCAAGCTGGAAATAGAATTTGAACACGTGTAGCAACCATTCTTATATAAAAGCATGAGCGGAATGTGGCCACTGTATAAATATACACAAAGTATCTTCTTTTTTTTAAAGGCTTCCTAGAAATATACAATTTAATGGTTGAGCGAGTGATAAAGCTTAATAACAGGATTCCATGCGAGCTAGAGCGACACTAGAGAAAGAACGAGGGAAACATTTTTTTTCCTTTGGCTTCTTCACAGAAGGGGATCACCACGACGGCAGGAGACACTAATGAAATAATTTTTGACGTAGTTAGGCAAAGTTACATCTATGTTGAGAGATTATATTGATGTACGAAAACAAATAATGTTGTGTGGCAAAGTTACCTTCTTTTTTTGCAGGTGGCAATATATATTTTCTATTTTCCAAACAGATGAAAAAAAACGTAATAACTTACGTAAATTTTTCTTATTTTAACTACTCACAAACTTATTGACTGAACACCTTCAACATACCTACAAAAGATTACTTGATTCAATAATAGTAATTTTGAGCGACGTTGAAGCACTTCAAGGTTACCAATAATCTTCACAGTTTACTTTCCCTACACCAACCCATTTCGAGCGTAGTAATAAATAAATACTCTTAACAAGAAAGGTTATCATTACTACACACGAGAAATAATATATTCCTTCCCTATAATATTCATGGTTGACAAGTTCAAGTGTACCAAAAGTCAATAACCCTGAAACCTGACCGTCATCCAGAAAAAAAGGGGAGAAGCCTAAAAAAAATGCAACCTGACACTTTCATTCCCATTCATTCATATTTTCTTTCACACTCTCCAAAAAAATTAAAAATTGCGTGCTCTTTCATTCCACCTTTCCCCTCATTTTCATTTCTGAGTTCTTGATAACCTGAATGGGGAAATATTGCACTTGTATATTGTTAGCAAAAATGAGTTTTTTTCTGAATGACAGGGTATTATTACCAACACACCTCAGGTTTTTTCCAAACAAAACTTGCTCCACATTTAAATATGAATACGTGCTCAAAAAGGCAAATGAGGGAAGCCAAAAGAACTAATAATTACGCCATTCATTGCATTTGTACACAACACTCCTGTATGCAAAGATAAAACCAGACATGCTCCAAAAATATATATTCTATGGCAGGCTAGTCACGAACCTGAAAATAAAACAAGAAAGATTTTTTTTCCTTTGGAAACGTACCCTGCTTTTTATTGTTTCACAGCTCATTACACAATTGAGTGCTTCACAACTCCACAAAGCTCTCTCTACTATGATGTGTCCAGGTAAACTATAGCTTATGCATATGCATATATATGACTCAAGCGGAAGCCAATAAAAATATGCTTTTGTGCTCACAGAAGGGGAAAAAATATCCCGGGAGGTTATGTTATGTAGTTCGTTTGGTTGACAGGGAGCGCGGTCAGGTTTTTTTCTTGGAAGTATACCTTCCATCGTGAGGTAAAAAAACAACTACCTGTGGACACCTGTGTGTGCGTGTGTGTGTATTTAGCTATGCTTGTTTTTTTCTCCTTTGCTCCAAAAAAAGATGGAATTATGAATCTCAGGTGTGTGCCCCGCCGAATTTTCTTCGTGTCCTCTTCTTTTCCTTGCGGCTTCGTTTTCATTAAAAATTAAGCCTTACTTACTTACCTCCCTCCCTCCTTTCCTCCTGTTTTTTTTCTCTCCAGGGAAAAAAACCTGTGTGTGTATGTTTCGTGTTCACATGGTACATCTTTTTTTTCCTGACAAATCAGTCGTACACGCTTCATAATGACTTTCGTTATGTCACATCTTATGTACAAGAAAAAACTATTCATGTAGTAGTTTCCCTACTGATCGTCTTGTTTACCACGGAGAACATTTTTCTTTATCATTTTCCTCCTTTTTTTACTAGACCTTCCTTTCCGTTTCATTCGTGTTTTCTCCAGTGTTCATAATGATAAGCCGATGAAGAAAGAAAAGGACAGGTAGTACAAGGAAATGCAATCTAACTTTTCTTTCAACCTTTCCACAATTCATGAGCCGTCTTCGTCGTCATCATCATCATCATCGTCTTCATTACTACCTTGTGTGTGTGTGTGTCCCTATTTTTGTTCCTGGAAAATGTAACATGTGTGTACACAAATAGGATTCTTTTTTTCTGGAGAAAAAAAAGCGCATGTTCTCGTCAGCGTGTAATAAGCTTCTTTCACAAAATACCTGGCTAATATTTACCTTCATATTTGTAGTAGTAAAAAAATTGTGAAAAAAGGAAGTTTGGGACAAGGAACCAACCTCCACTTCAATTTTTTACCTACTATAATAATGTATGTGTAAATATGAAGGTAGGTCTTGTGTAAGAGAAAGAGCAAATAATAAAAGCTTTATGAGTTTGTTGAACAGAATAAAAAAATTTTCAAATGCGACCATCCTCACCTTTTCCTCGTACGACATGTACTACCCCACCACACACATTGCTCCTTTCGAACGGAGCAACACACACCTTGATAAGCCCCTCAATGTGGCATTAATAGTCATAATCATTTTTTTTTGCTAGAAAAAATAACCAGGTGTATGTGCTATGATGTCCATATTCATTGCGCCAAAAGTGGGGACCATTTATCAAGGAAAATATGACTTTTATAGATCTCTCCAGAAAAAAGTATTTCCACTGCTCGTGTGTGTACTACATCACCCGGAAACGTGAATCCTTGCATCCGCTCCAGCTTCTACTGTGTAGCTTTTATATCTTCTCTTGCAAGAATAGAAAAAAAACTGTCCACAGTTCCTGAGAAAGAAAAAAAATATGTAGCGGAGACCTGAATACTAAGCTTCCATTTTCCCGTTTCAACATGCAAAATGTATACGAGGCGCGGTAACTGGCGAAAGAGAGATGTGTAGAGAGAAAATGGATCGATTTGGCTCAATCCGCGTGCGCAGTCGAGTCTCTTTCCCAAACACACACACAAAAAATAGTGGGAAAAAAAGATCCTGAAGGGAAGCTAGAGTGCGAAGCTGTGCTGGTTCTGTGTGCTGTTGTGGACACACACGCACACACGATAAGGATGAAGAAGAAGGAAAAGGGTGACGGTGGTGGTGGTGGTGTAAAACTTTCCCAAGCAAAATTATACTCCTTTCCATGCTCCTTTATTTCCATTGTGGATTTCAGGTTTTTTTTTTAAAAAAAAGAGGAAAGAGCATAGTTGTATGTATGTACACATGTATGCTCCTTGGGAGGCTTCACCTTATCAGCGTCGCTCCGTCTTGTGTCGTTCTCACAGCAGGATTCGTCATGAATATGATCTTGCTTTTAAGTAAAAAACATTCCTGATGTATTCAAGACGGGAGAGAAAAAAATTGTTGAGAAATACCAACTCACAAACAAGCTTCCTATCTGGTTTCAGATATCTTCACCGACATAAATATATATTTTTTGTGTGTCAGGCAAAAAAAAGTTCATTTTTTGTTCACAGTTTTTTTCCTCACAGAAGAAGAAAATTGACAAAGTAGCAGAAAGAAAGTGACAACATATTCATTTTTTCGGCTTAAGTTTCTCTTCTTCCTCCTCTGCGCTTCTTTTTTTGTTTTATCTGAGAACATGAACACGAAGAATTTTTGTTGGGAAATGGTAACCTTCTTTGCATTTTCAGTTCATTGTTCACCCAAATACATTGAATCTTTGCACACATGTACCCTAGCTTGGATGAGGAAAAACTTACCTGGCATTCTTGTTACACATCTTGAGCATTATGAAAATTGGGAGTGAAGGGAAGTATTTGTGAAATGTGAAATATTATATTTAGCTTGTTCCATAACTTATAATACTTGTTTTGGGTAAGCTCCTCAGAGAATACTTTTCTTTCCCTTTCTTGTCTTGCACTTTTATTGGATTAAATAGGTCCATGGCTTCCATGCATCAGTGCGACATGCATCCTGCATTCTTACAGCTGTAATGTAATCAGCTTTGAAATTCTTACTTTTTGTGTCCTTCCTTGTTTCT
>JAHZNF010003877.1:0-44493 GCA_027744215.1 Troglopedetes dispersus | reverse complement strand
GTTTCTAAAAAGCTGCCATGTCATTTTGTCCCTATCAGTTTCTTTCCTGCAATCAAAATCAGAACAATTTGGAAAGTAGTTTCGAGCTGATACTACAGCCCAGATGCATTAAAAATCAAATAAAATGGCTAATCAGGAGTGTCCCTGTTACTAGAGCACATTGAAACTACTTTTCGTCTGCCCCGTTTATCACCCCTTCTTTATTTCTAACAATTCTATAACGAATAGAATGTGATTATTATTGCAAGTCTACCAACTGCGTTGTGTAGTGAGAACTGCACTTTATTCAATCAACCGTACAACAGCATACATGGTTGCAATTGCGTGATATTACTACTCATTGATTACCTGGTTAAAAGGTGACTGGCAACTTGTAAAAAATATACCATGCATATCAACTCATGCCAACCTGCATTTTTTGAAAATTAATCTTCGCGATGATAACAACATTGGTTGGCTATTGAACTGATTGTTGTTCTTATTATTCAGCAGTTTCCATTGTCAGACGAGCAAGGAATTGGTATTTTTTTTGGATACGTACATATAATATGTAGTGTAGCTTTACAGGCAAAGGTACATAATGGCACGCTATCTGCAATCGTGCGTTTGCTTTACTTATATTGTCCCCTTTCCCTTTTTAAAAAATTGTCTTTGGCCAACTAACTGTAATAATGATGACTGCTTATGCTCATCATTTTTTTGTACCCAAATAGATACTCCTTCACTATGTAAGTTTGTGGTTCATATGCAATGATGACTACAGACTGCAGTGCATTTCTCGATTTATCTTGGGTACACACAACCGTAACGCGTGCACTGAACAACTATTCAATTTTCTTTTCTTGCAAACTTTTTAATAAATACGTGCCTACGTACACGAAATGCGAACAAACTGCCGAGATTGAGTGACGGACAGCCAGCTCATGCTGCTCTGAAACATTTTATCGTAATGTCAAATCTGTATGCCTTTAAGGAGGCATACGAGAACTGCCAGCAATCATTTTTTGAAATTTTATAGGCTACATAGGCAACCATGATCTATAAAGAAAAAAAGTGAGTACCCCTATGCAGATCGAAGACAACTGCGAAGTTGGAGGTTAGTTGGACGCTGATCGCTGAAACACGACACACACATAACTAACTAGACTTGAGTTACATACGCGCAGCATACAATATGCCTTCCTTCCACTAACTATTGGCTTTCAAAAGAGGAAGTTGCTCACTGTTGGTTTGGGCGTTGTCTTCTTACTTGTGGCGATGATCATTTACTTTCTTGCCACCTTAACGGACACCACGCGTCCGCTGTACATTGCATTTGCAGTGGACCTCTAGCTATGCAGATGTTAACTTTTCTTAAATTTTAATTTAGTGTGCATTTTTTATTTATTTTGACCCAAAGGCTTTCTGTGACATGGCGGGTTTGAAATATTTTTCCATCTACACAATGATAAATTGAAACTTGCCTCAAGGCTTAGAAATTGACTGGTATCAAGCACATTCCACTTGAAACAGTTTCGATTCAATTAGGCAGTACTAAACAGAAATAATCGCGCCCCACATTCAGACAGTTACAACCTTCCGTCTATGATAGACGGTAGGTAATTGATATTTTTGGAATTTTCAAAACCACTTCATGTAAACTGCCTCATATGCTACAGCAAAGCTGACCCTTAGTAGTTCGCTCTATTTTAAGATCTGATTGATGTAGTAAAGCGTAAATGCATGGAGATACGTGCGTTTGTACCAGTTTGTTTATTCTTAACAACTTTTGTTGATTGATCTCTGATTTTCTTAGTTTCCCCACTCACGTAATTAATAATTAAACAAAGGTTTCTTCAAAAGAATCTTTCTATCCCTTGTTCCGTGTTCTTCGGAATGGTCCGCCAGTGGCTTCAAATGCTGCACGGTCAATTTAACAACAAGATGAGACAGAAAAATCTGATTTACAAAAAAATAATTGCGGCTTGTTCTAAATATCATGCTTCACGAAGTTGTGAATACCATCATGCAAAGGTTGCGTTTGAATTCCTTGAAACATTCAGGTGCACAAATTACCACCATGAATTTGTCGTCGTGAGTCAATACGAAATAATGCTGTTATTATTTCTTCGACTTCTGCATCGAATTTTTTTAAAAAACATTTTTTATTCTTTAGCAGGCATTTTCAAAGATCTTTGCGATGAAATGATAAACAATAAAACAATGTCTTCAGTTTAACAATGTTGGAAGAAAAATAAGAACTCCATGTTTGTTGCATGTTCATGCATGATAGCTTTTTTAACCATTACTTTTTGCCGTACATTTAACAAACCTACTTGTAATGTAGTTCAAGACAAATTGCATTTGTGCCTGGTTATCATCATAACCATTAGTTTTGAAATTCATGTTACCTTATGTTTGTCACTCCATCCATGCCTGCAGTACAACAAAAGAAAACTCTTCTGACAATGAAAAATGAATAAACTCTGCTATATTCAGTTCCTTCTTAAGTTTAATAATAGTAATGAAGAGTAATGAATAATGGAAAGATTATCACACTATCTACGACGATAGACTTTTAAAAAAGAGCGAGGCGATGAAACTTTTGTTTAATAAATAATCTCATGAAAGCCATGTATTCAATGCATAACCGCTGCCAGCTCCACGCGCACGCGAAACGCGGAGTTTTACTTCTAGAATAACTAAATTATTATACTCGATTGAGTCGTAAGAAGAGTTGGGGAAGGTGTACGCGACCACGACCCATTCACCACGTTTGAGTTATTATGAAATTACACACGCTACATTAGCGCTGGTCAAATTGCCCACCTTATATACTTTCGAAAAAATCGGGATATTAAAGTCGACTTTTAAGCAGACGCAGACTCTCGAGTCATACTCCTTCTTCCCATCTGTGGCTCCTTCCTAACCAAGCCGAGTATTACTTTTAGTGACAAGTAACAACGTTTTAGTAAAGTGTATAATTTACACAGAGGTAAAGCAATAATGAGAATAATGTGATTAAAAACTCTACAATTTTCTTCCCTTGCAAAACATGTCATGCAAACAAACTTTTTACTTCGCACACATCTTTGTGTAAAACTTGAGTGAATTTTGATGGATACCGATGTAAAATTAGTGTATGTTCAAATACCTATGCACACGTTTTGACTTCGTTGTAGATTTATGCTATTTCATTCATACGCGTAATGTATTTAAAAAAAGGAATATTATTTTAGTCACTTCGGAGCTGAGCAAAACACAAAGAAACTGAGACGAATTACCCAAGCCTTCGAACCATTAAGCTTGCATATCACATTTTTGCGCTTGGTGGTGGTAGTTAGTGGAGGTTGGGGAAAAACTTTTAATGCGTGATACTAAAGATTGTATCTTCTTTATGATGATGATGGTGATAATGTTGTTTGACTACTGGGGCATGCTGGTTGTTAGCTTGTCAAGGAGCTACATGCATACACGCTTTTTTGGTAGAATTTCTGCTTCTGCATGATGTTGGTATGATTGGATTTTAGGTTTCACAAACCAGGGAAAAGGATATTCTTAATATGCACGAACTGATGATATTTCAGTTGTTTTACTGTTAACAGTTGTTGCAGTAAAAAGCGCACAAGAAGTAAAATCACTACAACCGGACGCCATGAGTTAGTGTATTACATGGGAAAAGGATTATAAAAAAAATTATTGTTTGTAAAACCACAGTTTGCTGGGGGACTGAAGTACACAATTTGAAACTCTGTTTCATGCCTTGAGTTATGTTTCTGTGTACTGCAAGAAAACAAATTTTTATCGCTGGGTTAGTATGCAAATGACACCAATTTGGTAGAAGGTTTGGTAGTGCGTCCGTCCTACCATCGAATTACTTTTCGCTCTACTTGAAAACGAAAAAAATAGGACTTCATAATCATCGAATTGTGTGACTGATTGTGCAGTTGCACTTGGTATGTACTTGTCTTTAGACGTACATAGCAAGCGACATGGTTTTTAGTTAAATAAAAAAGATGTGTCATGAGACGATGCAAAACAAGATTAGTTACAGCTTAATTGCAAATTGCATTCTAGGCAAACTATATTCTGTTTGCCATGTAAGTGATCTGAGCACACGCTTGTAAAGGAGTGTTGAGCATAGTTTTAGAGTCATGAAAAAATGACAAAGACGTTTTGATACAACTTTTTTTGCCCAAAAATTTGCCCAATTTAAAATTTCAAATATATTGACCTTACCAAATTTGGACTGTATATATATGAGGCTGGTTTTGGATGACGACAAGAGGGTTTGACCGCGTATCCTCTTCATTATTATTACTGAATTTGCTCATGCAATGAGGTTGAGGCTGAAGGATCACTCTCACATCATTCGCTTCCTTATAAGGGCGACAGAAATAATCGTTTTTGTGGAATGATTCACAGTGCGACGGTCAACCAGAATATTTTTAAGATAAAAAATTAGGATTTTGTATTACAAAACACGAATGCTAAAATTTTAATATGCTCAAGTTTTTGCAGATTTTTTTGCTTCACTTCTTACATTGTTTGTGAAGCAGGCAAGGACCATTTGAGAACACAGCATGTAAAAATTGTGGTTTTGAAATGGCTGAGTAAAGTGAACACAGCACTGTCTAATTTAAATTTTACGTTTTCTCCTTTGTATTCTTCTGTACAATAATTATACACAGATGTGGGTGTCAGCAAAGGACATGATGAGTTGCTTTGTTATTAAATCGAGAGTGCAGAACACCATTCTCCACGGTATTGAATTTAGATGGTTTATGGTGATTATCAAGTGTTGGATTTCGAGGTAACCCATGTTTTTTACATAGAGATGTGAAATGAAGTGACCAAGTTCATCCGCAGAATTCGTCTGGTTCTGGGTTCAGAACAATAATAATGGCTTTGCCAATTGACTTAACTAGGCACATTGCCATTTTTCGTTTGTGCATATAGTCACTATACCAGAAAACAATTACACTTCAGCAAGTAATTTGGCTGATATACCAGCAAACTCGATATTGTTGGGAAGATGTCTGTGTCACATTTGTACTCCTTTTTATTATGTTTCTTGTAAGGAGTGTGTTTGCTTGGAACGGGGCAAGTAAACAGTGCAAGGGGCACAACTTATTGACTGAACATGCATTGCTTTCAATGAAGTAACGTGTCAATGTGTCAAAGTAAATCTTGATTCGAAATTCGGGACCATAATTAAAAACCATGAACCGTATGAATCAAGGAGCATGAAGTCGCTAGTCAAAAACGTTAAGCATCACTTAAGAAGGCTGTAAATTATTGGTGTAGGTGGGCACTTGTGGCAAGTTTTGTCCAAGTGATGAGGTAAAAAATAAATCATGCCTTACAGGGAGAATATGGGAGGTACAACGAGGATGACGTGAGGGATGCCAGTAAGACTCTATTATTTTTTACCTTTCAGAGAATGGAAATACGATTGTTGGTAGGTACATGTACAATGTACTACCTCAAGCGACTGAGTACTATGACGGTACAATAACAATGTACACCAGAGAATCCGCTCGTTATTCACTTCAAGCTTGCTGCTTTAGTCTTTAGTTCTGTCTGAGTATAAATACAATTTTCAGGTGTTTGTTGATCATGATGATGATGATGATGTCACAGCTTTTCCTAAGGATTCCCTGGTTTATAATTAATAGGTGTAGGACACGAGCTGAGGTTGTGCGCAGGTGGTAAATCAGTTGTGACCTGCAGCCACTTATCATAACTTGGCTTGCTGATATCTAGAAACTCTTGGCAAGGGAACTTCGTTAGCCGACTGCCTTCAGATTTGACTATTAGGTACACGAACGTGGTGGTATCATGCACTTTTACAAATTAACATTTAATTGTAATAAGACTTCCGACAAGTGAGGTGCATTAGTTCCTAAACATTACTCTCCAGCTTTATTTGTTGCGCAAGTGTCTGCAAAATAACAGTAATTAATGCATAATAGTTCACTCCAACGTGAACTATGGGGAAAACTTAATGATTGTCCTGCTTCCTCAAAATATATACCATACAAGGTTGTAAAAGTAATCACACTAGTGATAATTCTTTAAATAAAAAAATTATGCAGATAATTCGGAAAGGAAAGTGATTCAACGTCCTGGAAAATACACTACACACAAATGAAAATGAACAACAACCAAAAGCGAAAACTACCGGTTCTCAAGTTAGTTGTTGCGAGAGAATTCACAGGAAAAAAAAATGATGATTTAATTTTAGCTGGTTTGATATTGATTTATTGTGTCATTGCATTCAGCAAAATACATCGTACAATAAATTATACAGGTCCTCAAGCTATTCTCCCAAGCTAACTTAAATTCGCCGTGTCGTTAAGCAATGGAAAGCCAAAAAAGGAAATAAATCCCAACTGTACGTACTTTTTAAAGTCTTAAATCTTTTGGTTTAAAGTCAAGTTGTATTAAGTAATACATTATCTTTTAGTGGGAAAAGGAAGGAAAGCTATGGTTCAGTATTTTTGTAGTAATTATGGTAGTGGATGAAATCAACTACTGCGGACACTACTTATCTTCTTGAACAAATCAAAATGCAAAATACAATGATTTGAGGCTAATGGAAGATTTTCTTTCGATATTCAGATGGCTTTCATTTTAATCAATCAAACTTGTTTATTAATCGAATGCATTTTATTTTCAAGTCGTGTGCGAATGAGCAAAAGCCCAATATTGCATTGATGGGAATGATAAGTAAAAGTAATATTGCTTAACGCTTTAAATATTGACACTTGAAAGGTCTTTCGTATAATGAGCTTTAAACTTGCATATGCGTTTATTGTATGTACATAATTTTGAATTGATAATGCTTGATTTTATGCTGCTGCACTCCACTAAATACAAAAAATTACTTTGCAGTTGGAACTGTAAGGGAATTGCAACCTCATTTATTATAAGTTTGCTGCAAAAACACTACGGTTTTCAAATAACCTATACCGCATGAGTTCCCTCGTCAGTGGTTTCTGGTGCTGAATGCTGACAAATCATTTCCTCGCACATGTACACTTATATCACGATTTTTATCAGATAATTGTTTGTTGACACATGGGTAATTTTTCTTTCCAGAACCATTCATCTCAACCACAGTCGCAACAGAACTGGAATAACATGGACAATGAGGAAGGTGGGGGGAGACGAAAAAGGTAATTACTTATATTTATATTGTTGGCAACACGGAAAATTCATTTGTGAGTACAAATGCTCGTGAGACCAGTAGCTACTAACATGATCGTGACAAGTGAGTGGATTTTGATATCCATAGTTGTCACAATGTATTTCCGAAGTTTTCATGGTATTCACTTCCTGAAGTTCGTGGTATGTAAAATGAACGTATTGGTGATTGTGTTTTTTGTTTGCATTGAAGCATTCCACAATTACCTGAACCTCAAACAAATGCGGAAGGAAAAATGTAATACATATTTCAAGGAATGTCCCGAGTTTCTTAATTTTTTTACGCCTTATTGAATGCTGCATTGCATATAATGCATATATTACATATGGTTGCAAGTCATAGGACACAAGCGAAGTATTTTGTGATTCACTTTTCTCCAATAAACTTTGCATGTATAGTCTCCCAGTAATCCTGAGTTATCTGTGAATGGGAAAATACGATCGTAAAGATAAAAGTATGCATCACGCATTACCTACTCCAGTGTGTGCCCAATATTGGTTGGGTGAACGGAAGATTATTTATGCTAATAATCATTTTCACTCTCTGCAGGAAAATATCAGCGTGGCATCAACAGCAGTGCGCTGATAGAAATGGAATGTTATTAAACAAGTCGGTGATGTGGCTAAGCCTTAGGGGCTTAATTAATTTTCAAATTACCGCAGTGATGTCTGCAATAAAAAAAGTCGTATAGTAGCACACTCTCAAGGATGAATAAGAAGGGAGCTGGCGCACATTATTGAGCAGGAGTAAAAGCAAGCAATGCATTGCGTAGCACGGCACTCCGCCACAGGAATGTACAGCAGTAGCAGCTGTAAAGTTGTAGTAAACAAGTAATGAATGAAGCTAACCAAAAGAGATTTTTCACCACGATGCGAAGGGAAGGAGACAGCTAAAAGTAGAGGATGAGTGGTCATAGAAAAAGTATTATTAAAGGAATGAGTTAGTGAAAGTGGTTAGCTTGTCTGTCTGTCACAAAATTGCTTTTTTTTACTTCCATCCATATCTCCGTCTTTTTCCACTGTCACTACCTACAAACTAATGATAGTATCTTGTGCTATCGCACCACACCACCGTCGTGTTCCCTTGCATGTGAGTTACATTCTATTACTTTTTTACAGTATCTATTAGAAATCTGCTCGTGTGCATGCACACACACCCTTGGTTCTTCACTTGTACCTTCGGAAGAGGAATGGTGGTGTTAAGGATGAAGCCACCAGGAGAGAAAGTAATGAAAAGAGGCTTCATTTGTAGCTGCAAATGTTCCATGCTGCTGCCTGCGTAAATGAGAAAGTAGCATTTCTTAAGACCGTATAATGTGAGATGTTTATGTTCGCTCGTCATAATGTTCCTTGCCAACGATCCAACTGTGTTTCATTATATAACCGGAGTATTTATATGTTGTATAACGCTACACTTGTAAACTCGTTGTACGTGTTCTTCTCTGAATAAAAGTTGGCAGTCGGCCTGTCGAATCAAAAATGAAGAGCTGTGAAGAGATGAGCAGAAGCCCTTTCGCTTTATTATTACAACATGCCACTCTTTCATTTAGTGTGGATTTAGTATGAATGTGTACAACATACGCCAAGAAACATGTTTAACTAAACAGTTGTGTATCTTACAGAGAGAGCATTACACTGATGAATGAAAACTGAAAGACGGTGTAGTTCTTATTATGGTTAGTTTGACTTAAAGATACCGGCGTACACGAGATTGCGCTTATCATTATTATACGTACTTCCTAAATAGAATACCTGGAAAACGTAATATACGTACGTATTTCTTGCAGTGCGCCGTGTACGTGTCGGAGAGAATTCAATCGCGTTCGAAAGCGTTGCAGTGCGGTGAATCAATGCGCTCTCACCCTCTTTCTCTGCAGCCTTATATTCTATTCCTGTTTCCTGTTCATGGATATATACATATGCGGCATTGAAAACCGGGTATGTGTTTATGTCATAGGTAGTAGCGAAACCTTATTGGTTGACTTCCAGTTTCTTTTTTATCCACCACTCATTTTATTGTGGCACGTTTCTCGACAGGCAATTTGTAACCTCGGAGTCGCAAATTAAATTTTCTCTTCGAGCTGATTACATCACCGAAGAGAAAATGGTAGGTGGCTTTCGGTTCATATATCATGTATGGAAAAGGAAGATTGAAAGAGGGGATTCTCAGGATTTTCCTCGATTTTAGGAAGAAAGGAGAAGGAAGATTTTTTTGTGACCTGCTGCATTGTATTTGTTAGAGTTTCTTGCATACACTTTCTCTTTCCTCTGGCAGACTCACTAAGGTGAGTTTGTAAGGAAAAAAAAAGAATGAGAAGTTGACATGCTGTCGCTGCCCCTTCCGCGCTATTATGTCTTTGTAACATGGCCAATGTTACTAGATTAGTACAAAGTAAGGGCTAAAGACGTGAACTCTAGGTTTTTTGGTCGGAAGAAAAGTGAAAACTGGTCGGGTACGCTAACTGCGGTTTTGTCGTTAGGCAGGTTGAGGTTAGTGTACTTCGTCTTCTTATCTTTCTCTTTTAATCGCATCGTTATGCCAAACGAGGGGAAAACATGGCATGTACATATCTGCTTGGTGTGAACTTCTCGCTGAAAGTAGTTTCAGAATGTACCGTACTTTAGTAACGTCGTCTCCCGAATAAAGGTTTCAAAGTCATGACATTGCAGATCCTGCATTAAACAAAAATGGATAATATTTTAACTAATTTAAGTGACACTTCGTAAATAACTGAGCAAATGTTCATGATTTTAGAGGTTTACCTCATATTTGGATGGACAAAATTCCTAGGTATAGATGGCTTCGGGGATCGTAGATTGACTGGAGCCTTGAAAGCATACATTTAGCAACTTTTGAGGATTACATGAAAGCAGAAAAAACTAACCTATATAAGGTTAATAAGTCAGGAGGCGAAAGTAGCTTTTGGAGAATTATAATGTATTTAGCATGTATTCAAAAGTAATACAGGTATATATTTAGTGAACAAGGAAAGTGTAGAAGGAAAAAATGCTGTCTTTTTTACTTTTTACTGGGAGTTTTTGGCGCAGAACCGTGTAGAGCTACCACATAATGTACGGGAGTATGTGCCCGTACGTGGCTGAATCGGTGTTTCTGATAGACACTTATAAAATCCGTGAATTAGTCTCATACGTCTTGACTAGGCTGTTATTGACACCAACAATGGCAAACGCGTCTAAAAAAGTTGCTCGGAAAACTGGAAGAGAAGGAATGAGCCATGGGAGAAAATATTACTAAACTTATTTCTCTCAGCAGGAGTATAGAGTAGCCTTCCCAAAAAACACTCCAGAACTCCAGAATAAAAAAGTTACAGTTGCTAGAAAAAAAAGAATCAAAGGGGCATGGTGAATTACCGAGTGAACGGTAGTAGATTTTCCGTTGTCATTTCAAATGGTCTTATTGCACGTCTTGCAATCTGCAGACGGCAGCAAGCAACCAGAGTGGTATGTTGCGAAGCCCATCCGTAATTGGGTTGAATGAATGACACGTACGCTTTTCGCTGTTTGAGACAGTGTGTAGGAGAAAAGGGAGTGAAGTAGGCATAAAGGGTCTTCTTGGCAATCTGACTCCGTTTGTATCTCTCTCTCACTCCCCTCTGCCGTGCTTTTGGTTGTGCGATATTTGGAGAATTTTTTATTTGATTTTTTTCCTAATGCTCCGTGCTTCTCGTTTAGTCAGCAAAGCAAGAGTTAAGTAAAAGTAAAGCAGAGCTCTCATCGTATCGTTTTGCTTACAGTTGAAATTCACATTTCACTTTTCCTGGTTTCACACATCAGAAGCACAGAATCTGAAAAGAGATGTAGCAGTAAAACTGCGTGCATTCATCCGTGAACACATACAGTCGTGTACATACTTTCTTCTGATTCGGTTGTTCTAGTTGTAACATTATGTACGGAGGTTCTCATGCGTATGCTTTTTAGATAGTTATGGTAGCAACCAAACGAGTAATACAAATAGCCAACAATGGAGAGGGTTATGCACTGTATGAGTCCGAATCAAGCTTCATGGTTTCATTCAATCACTCTGCTCTCTAAACATGCATGCACAGCAGGTCTGTCGGTCGTTTTTTATGTTTGCAAGCAAGCGTTGTGGAATCTGGTTAGTTGATTCTGGTGGTGGTATGTGTACGCAAAGAAAGGAGAAAGGGAGAGTGAGAGAGAAAAGAAAAAGCTGTCTTTGTTGGTGGAAACCTTGTGGCATATTCAAACGTGGCTTGTTAAAACGGCCTAAGTGGTCATTACTATTCATACCAGACTCTCAGTCAGTCACTACTGTTCTACCCTGTTTTTTTTGTACAATTTGTCGCAGTGGAAAAGATGTTGGTTCGTTCCTGTGGTCCTCAAAAACATGGGTTTTCCGGTGCTCATTTTCCTAACCAAAAATGCAGCATTAAATCTCCGTTGGAAAGACCTCCGCACACACTTTCGAAAAAGTTTCACTTTGGTTGACCTAGTAGGGATGTGGCAGTCTTTAATTTGGGATGTTTTGCTCCAGCTCGTTTTATAGGGCGAACGAAACTTGATACACACTAAAACATCCATGTCCCCTGTTTGCAATACCTTTCCCCACCTAAACTGAAGATCGCGTTAATGTATTCCCTACAGAAGGATTCATAGATCCAACCATACAATAGACTTTTTCCGAAGGACCACTCCAGTGTCTCTTTTAATAAAAGTGGAACACTAAATTGCTGCGAAGAAGTGTGCTTTCCATTTGAATAGCAGTCCCTTTTTATTATTTGTTTATTTTAACTTATGTGTAAGAAGCCGTCCGAGAACGTCTTGACGGTTCTTTTATATTGCAAATGTTTCACATGAATGTTGTTTTAGATCCTACTTTACACTTCTCTGTTAGTTGTAATACAAAAATAGGAAAAGAGGCGTGAGGCAAAGGAGCAGTTTTAATTACATCCGAAAACATAAAATTTAATTATGCTAATGTCATGTATGTAAATGCCAGTGAAAAAGTCGACAGTGAAGGTATTCAAGTGGAAAAGGTTTACTATTGTTATGTTGCAAAAGAAGAAGCAACCAGCTTTCTGCTTATGAAACACGCTCCCAGGTTTAGTTTGTGGCGACCACGCCAAGCGACTTTCTTATTTTCGAACCCAGAGGCTGCAGAATGGATGCTTAATATTGCCTGTCGCTTCCAAAATGAGAAAATAGGAGCGTAATGTATTATTATGTTTATGATATGGTAATTTTACTTGCTCAGTTATACTTTACTCGTTCGGATAAAAACGACTCACATAACAAATAATGTGTTGCTTGAGAGTACTCTCACGATTCTCACATTAAGCGTTCAAACATATTTCCGGTGACTAAACATGGGCACTTTTCTTTTTCAAATTCTTCCTTTGTTTGCTAAAGAAAGGTTCGAGTATCTTTGATCAGATTTTCCTTCCTTCCGATTCCCTTTCGTGTACACATTTTTAATGATGAATAGAAAAGGCAAACAAAACAAATTCAATTTAGATGTCGGGAGCTCACAATGGTAAACATCGGAGCACTTTTTTTGTGTGTAACCTTTTGATAAGTACTTACTCAAAGGTCACACAGTCAGCATCACCGTACAACTGTTTTTCTTAAACAGTGACTGAACCCACCAAAAATTAATCATTGTTTCACATTTACAAAGAAAAGTGAACATTTCTTTTTTAGCTTTTCCTTGTTGAATACCGTCAGGCCTTTTGCTGTGCTAGAAAGTTTTTTTCCGCTCATTTACCATTTTAGCATTCCAGTTCCTCTCAGACAACAGAAAAGCTATTTTTTTTAGTTTCTTACGAATATGAGGATACAAACCATTTGGCGGGAATGATAACAACCACAGAAATTGGCTAGTATGGTGACTGAGTACCTCATTATTATGTTGAACAAATATGTGGAGAGCAGAGCAGTGAACAGTAATGGGGCTTAAGGGTTGACTCCGTTCGGACAGTCAATAAATAAATGCAATTTATATTGTACTTACACAGTGCAGCAATGACAACAGGCTGAAAAGAAAGCAAGCACAAGTAGATGCCCAAGTTCCCAGTGGACGTCCACTATTCCACAACTTACACTATTTGAGGGAATTTCGTCCTCAAAGATGTGTGTCTACTATGGGCAAACATTTGTGTCAACTTTTACGTCCCCTGTATTTCCTGTATCTGTCTCACATAGCTTTAAATGAAATGTTATTTTCTTCTACTATGAAGCTCTCTCCAACACGAAGCCTCTCAATTGCTGTCTCTTTCTCTCTTCCATTCTTCCGTTTTGAAGATGAAAGTGATCCTTGACTTTTGGCTCGTATGTTTAGTTGATGCCGACTTTTGTGTTATTGCGGGGCATATATATTTATATGTAGCAAAGTAGATGCATATATAGAACCGTTTCCCTTACCATGTCTTCAACGAATCCATATCACCAGAGAAAATGCCAGCAGCAGGCCAGCATGTGTTCATTGTGTAGTGTTTGTCCAAGCCCGTTGGTCTGGATATTTTAATGATGAATGTAGCACGGGCCAGTCCGCTGGCGGCAAAAGCAGCGTAGTTTTCTTTCCTGGTGAGCCGGGAAGCGTCCAGCTCAATATGGTGCGTGGTGGTCGGCCAGTTGTTAAACAGCCTCTGGTATATTATGGAAAAGTGTGGAAATTTGGTTGTAATTTCGAATTCAAAGCCTTTCGTAATGCAACCTTCAAAATCAATTTTTTTCCTGACCGCACTCTTACACCGCAAATGCCACGAGAGCCCATCAGCACTTTTTGTTGTGCAGTAGAATGAATCCGGGGAAAGTAGTTTGACATGAATAGATAGATTTATATGTTTATGCATGTATTAGTTAGAGTGGGATAGTGGTGCAATTGGTTTTGACTTACGCTAACTTTTAGATTATTATCTTTTTACATTATTATACTATTGCGAAAAGTTGAACAAAGCACGAAGCGGTATACATAAATATTACGACTTAGCTCATACGCCGAGGTTGACGTCAACCCACCCTTAATTATCTGAAGAGATGACTGGTGCCTCGTACGATGCTCTTAATATATTCTACATGCTGTTTGATTGTGCATATGTGGATGAAATGCATAATATATGTGGATAAAATTGAGTTTCCTTTCTTTTATTCCGGATTTTTTTTTTGTGAAAGTTATGATATGGACTGCGGACACCCCCAAGAGAGAGTTTGGGAGAAAGATTGTGACGGCATTTGTCTTCGGTCTCACCATGTAAAGCCGTGCTCCTTATGAATAATTAATATTTGGGCATTTCCAAGTCCACTTTTGACCGAAATGGTGGAAACAACTTATTCCGCCTTGTTCACACCAGCTTTGTAAAAGCTCCTGTGAAGTGTTTCCACTTCCATCGAATTCAGTAGAATTCCCTTTGCTACGCTTTACTTGCCAGAACACGCGGTGCTGGATGTATACGATGCTTGTGGGAAATGAAACTTTACACCTGCTTTTACAAAATATCGGCTGTTGTTGAACATGTGGACGAGAAAAAAAAGCATCGAATAAAAATCGAATTCTGCGGTTGGTTAAACTACTAAGGCGAAAGATTTCAACTTGACGTTTACTCTTATCGCTGAGCCTCTTCCGTTCGCGTTAGGAAATAGAAAACACTTTTGGTATACCCAACTCTCAGTCATTACACGGTAGCACACAGGCATTTGGGAGAAGGCCCTACTTACACACAATTTTCACGTTATTTGAAGAGTTTTGTTTGAAATTACAATGGAAATTGGAATGGGATATACAATTTTTAGAAACTTCTCCTTTGAGAGTGGAGACATAAAAATTGCTTTAAAAACATTAAATTATAATTTATCTACTACTTACTATTACGTTATTTTTCTCGAATATTACATATTTACATTTACATTTGATTTTGCTTTCTTTCATTTTAGGGAGGAGTCGGAACGAGTGAACCATATACTATTGTTCACCATATTAAATCCAATGTACCCTATAACCACAGTAAGTACACACGCCTTTTTTCTTATTTAATACTTATTCTAAATTGTTCAAAGTTATTGCGCTTTACTTGTGAAAATAATACGTAGGTACATATTATACATATTATTATATCATGCAGATAATTCATTGCCTCTGAGAAAAGTTTATAATTACATGGTGTGTATCGTTAAAGTTCCTTTTGTCACCGTCACTGCTAATCAGTTTAAAACTTTCACCACCAGAAACATCTCTTACAACATGAAATGTGACTCTAATTTTGAATTCAAATTTTTCACAATTAATTTTGACAAGTCTTGTTTGTGGATAGTTTTCCCTCTGAACTCACATCCACGGTGTTCATTCAGAAGCAATTATTTTCCTAATAACCTTTTCCCTTTTGTTTTGTTGAAAATGTCATGTCATTCACGTAGTGTGTAGAGATTATGGATCCCGAATTTTTGGAGACATAATGAACTTTTGGCTTTACAAAGAAAACCTGAGAGTGATGAATTGTACTTCTTTGTTGAAGTTGTTATTCATTGATTTAGACTTGTCTTCTCGTTTAGTTGGAACAGGGCTCTGAACCATGTCACAGAAAAAAAGGGAAGCATTTGTTATGAAAAGTTGCCAGCCGGAAATGAATATATAGGGTTTCCTTATATTATTATGATAATACGTGAAATGCAAACTTTTGAAATAGTTTTGTCTTCATTTTACTTCTACGGTCTGCTCGTCTTGGCATCTGTTTAAAAATGTGTCTCGCTCCTGAGCAATCTTCGTAAATGAAATTCACAGTTTGTCTCAAAAGAAGGGCTAGGAAGGTTGGAATGTAATTTCACTTGCGTAACCTCAGTCGTGGTTGGTCGGCGCGTTTGTTGCTGCAGAAGTAAAAGATATGTGCAAAGTTATAATATATTTACACTAAATTATGCCGAAAGACTGGAACGAGGGAAGGAGGAGAAAGATGAGACAACTCCACAGCACACCACACACACATAATAGATAAATACATTAGATAACTATGACTGCGTGTGAGCTCGCCAGTTGCAAAACCGTACGCGAACGTAAACCGTAGTAACATCGACAGCGACAACACGAGTAAAAATGGAAGGATGATATTTAGAGTTACGTCATGTATAGTGCCCATCACTTTGAAAGAATTGCTTTTTTAAGTAGACTTGTCGTTAATGTGATTGATGGTCTGTTTATGTACGTTTCCAAGAAGGCTGCTGGCTGTGTGTAGCGCATTATTAAATGCTCTGGGTCCCAGTGCGGCCAGGCTGAAGCATAATATGAATGAAGTGAACAGAGTCGTTCCGTTTGTGTTGTGATGGCAGATAATAATAGACTATATTTTCCCCTCAGTCACACACTGAAAATCTCGCAAGTAGTTTACAAACTGATCAGCGGTGACGATAATGGCATCAGAGCAGCTTAAGTGTACGTGTCGCTAATACACATGTGAGCATCCTTTGGCAGTGACATAATGAAGATGATACGATTTTTTGTATACATAACGATTTTTCAATTTTTATAAAGTTTGTTTTTTTATTCTGTCTTTTTTTGCAGGATGTGATACACACAATCTCAAACCCACACGGACAAGTCCTGCGAATCGTGGTGTTCAAGAAGCATGGCGTCCAAGCTATGGTCGAATATCCATTTCATACACAGTCTCTCCCAAGTTCTGGAGAGTTCATGATGATAAAAGATTCACTAGAAAAGATTAGCAGTTGAAGTGACATTACAATAATAATATTGCTTTTGCGTGGCTTTTTTACATAATATGTACATACCTTGCTTTTCCATTTGCAAAAGTGGCCATTTGTGTCCATTAAGACTTTCTTGCTTGAACCCCATTTGACATAATTTCCGGTCCTTTGTACATAGGTATACCTTAGGAAGGTTTTGGGCGGTGAAAAGTGCTCTGTGATGAGGTAACATCTTAGCGGAACTCTAAAAAATATCACAAGAGGATCTACTTGTATGATCACTTAAATTGACGAAAAAGCTAGAATTCAATTTTTGAGAGTGTACGAACAATGACATTTTGGCAAGCCAACATTAGCGACGTGCTTGCCTCTCTCAGTTTTCTACTGAAGCAAGAAATATTACGTTATTTTGATCATAAAATGGTTGACATACTGGATAAAGGAAGGAAGAGTAAATAGATGTCCAACTTTCGCATCCTGTGGATAATTTATTGTGTTCACGAGTTCATTGTTTTATAAAAGGAAGTTGGCTACTTTTTATTTATTGGAACTTTTATTATATTGCGCGCAATGGAGTTAAGCCTGACACACGAGAGAGTTTTTAAACGACAAAAAATCTGATGGGCTGGAAAGACCCACTACCGATATACATACACAAGCTTTCCTCTCAACTCTTAGTTTTTGCTCGTTTTATGAAGTTAAAAGCTTGTCAGCTTCACAACACAATAGCTGACACTTTTCCTTCCTTTACTATTTTTGGGTTTTATGTATTTGTGTGTGTATTCTTTCGATGTAGTTACCAGAAAGGTTAAAATAGAGAACCACTATTTTCTTGCTTTACCATTCATTTGCCAGAGAAAATAGAGTTATGGTAAATAATAAAGGAGTAAGTACGAGAAGTCCAAAAAAGTAAAATGAAAGTAGGAGGGTAAGGGTAAAGTCTCGCAAGCAGAAAAACAATAAGTACTCACTGTGTGCAAGCAAACTTTTTTTTTAGAAAAAAACCTACTACACACTGCAAACGTCCGTGTTTAGCTCCATAGTATGTAGCGTACTAGATTAGATTACGTGTCAGTGTCTAAAAAGTTTTGATCTTACTCTTATCGTAGACCTGCACAATCCCTTGCTGAACAAGAATACCTTTCTTTCCACTAAACATGTCACAACTGGTTCTTTTAGGATTTTCATTGTCTATGCACAGACGTTAAAGGTTTGGGGGTGTCCTCTTCACATCTCATCATCAGTCATTCTTAAAAGGCTTATTAATAAAGCTTTATGTACATTTGAACGCTGCATTGATCATCATACATGAGTTTTGGTGGAATTTGAATAAAATAACCAGGTCACCTTGTCTACTTGTATGAGTGTGTACCATAATGACATAGGAAGTAATTGTAAATATTTTCCCAAGTACGTAGTTTTTTTAAGAGACGTGGGAATTGTTGTCGTTTCCTTTGCCTTCTAACTTAACGAACGTAGTAGTTAGTATAATATACAAAAATGAAAAAAAATTTCGCTAGCACAGTAGTTTTTTAATGGAACAGGATTACGAGATCGTAGTACACACACAGCACATAGAATGGGGTAATAAATAGAAGGAGATATAAGCATAAACTGTCTGTCTTACGCGGTGAGGGTTGATGTTAATAAATGCTGCTTCTGTTTTAGTCTAATGCTATTCAAGTGATTGATGTTCTTTTTCAGCATCATTTATTTGGATTAGGTTAACTGTGTGCAGTGAGATTACACGTTCGTGTCCCATTCTTCTCAATCACGTTGCACTCTGCATGTTAAATCAGCAGGGATGAAGTTGAAGCCAGGGCCTTCCCACGTAAGGTAGTGAGTGTGAAACGAAATTGCTGTGCTGTGGTTTTTTTTTTCAAGAAAAAGTTTTACCTTTACTGGGAAAATGATCGACGACCCATTTAGCTCAAGTACGAAAACTTGCACCATATAAACAACTATATCTGAAACAATGTTGTATCAAGTTGTTTAATTATGTGACACGGTATGATCCATTCCTTAGTGATGCAAAACTGACAACATTAATAGACTCCACGGGGCAGCTCCCCAGTCTACATAATTACTTTATTGTACTGGTTTGACCACCAATTGGATTTGTTGCGGAAACTTTGTAATAGTGGATGTAACTACTTACTTGTTGTGAAGACACGCATGGAGTATAACTTTCTCCATAAAACAGACGTTTCAGTAGAATGGAATTTGTATGGCTAAAGTTAAGTATTTTGCATCATTAGGGCGTAACTTTGCCGGTGGTGACGCTCCGAGTTGAATGGATAAGACGGATGGATGGATTGCAACAGTGAGAATGCGGAAGGACTGAAAGCTTCGCGGAAAAATCGATCCAAGAGTTTCTAAGTTGAAAATAATTGAGATAATTTGCCTTCCACTTACAGTTTCACAAAATAGAAGGGAGAAGACAGGAGAAAGATATAAAGCGTGTACTTGTGTCGACTCTCATTTGCTATACTTTTCTTTCGATTTTTATTGTACTTTTGTTTTGCAAAGGAAGGAAGATCAAGAGATACGACGATAAAAGAAAAACTTCCATCAATTTCCATCCAGTTCTTTTTTGCCGGCGAACATTTCGTCCCTTGTTTTAAATTCCAGTTAAAGTAAGATTTTTTTTTGCTTGCGGAAACCCTCTCTGAAAGCTTTTGTCAGCACACAGATGTCAGTAATTTTCTTATAATGGAATGTTAGACGAGGCTTGATCGTTCGCGGAAGGAAGAAAAACAAACTTTCTATCTTATACTCTTCAACTTTTCCTCAAACTGTAACTCATACATGTGCGCGGCTGGAGATACGCGTGGTATTATGCATGTATTACATACATCATTACTATAAAATTATATATATTTGCGTTTGTAGTTTTGTTTATACCTAAACTTTGTAAAATGTTGGATAGACGCACTATACGAAGTAGAACTAATAATGATAAGAAAGGGGGTGTAACACAAAAAGAACACCAAAGTTTTTTTCCTCTTCTGTAATGATAGTATCTGGCACGTAAATACAAAGGAAGGAAAAAATCAAATGGTATACATAGGAATAAGAGACAGACCTTCTGACAAAATGTTGCGCAGACCACTAAGCCATACAAATTGGTTTTCGTCTTCTGTGAAATTGTACACATAAATACGCGAAAAGAGAAAAGGTTTCGGTCCAAAATCTTCGATTATCTCTGCTTTCACTCTTCGTATAGTTTCCTTGCGATTAAGTTATATGTATAGTTGAATATATGGGAGATGTGCATATATTATTGCATATTAATATTACTCATACGGATTCAAGATTTAGGAAGAAAATAGAACCCAGTAGGATCGAGCAGAAGTCTGGAAAAGTTTTGTTTTATTAATAAAGCTAGTTTTGTTATTGGCTTTGTTGCTCAAAGAAAATGAATCCGAGGACTTGTAAAAATCAAAAATGAAAGTTCCTCCATTTTTCTTTTTAAAAAACTATGTACATATGCACGGCGGTAAACTGTGAGCACACATGAATGTTTCGAGCTTCTTGAGGTTCTTTATCTCATGTTCATTTTTTACTCCGCTGTTATGTACAACCCATAACGCCGAGTAGGGTGTGCTTGGTCCTCTCGTTATGCAGTCAGGGGAAGAGAATCAACCTAAAGAAATGCTAACAAAAGAAGAAAAAAAACGAAGCGCGTTAGAAGAGATTTGTGTACTGTGTGTAGGTTTACCTAGCGTAGTGCCTACATTCATGCATGGAGGCATGAATGTTTTTCTAAGGAAGCTGTAGTCAGAAAATGTGAGTGGAATTGGAATTTTCATTTTAGCCAACAGTCAAGTCCTTTGGATCACACATACAGCACAGATATAAAATGTGAGTGTGTTTTGCTTGTATAAAAAGGAAGAGGAATACCTATACATGCATTCGTGCCGCACATAACTTAGGGTTGTTCGGATAATTTCTTTGATGTCTGCTTTTACCCTCGTTTTATGCGTTTCCTTCTTTCAAATCGGGTCATCATTTTTCATATATATTAGGGCGGCTATAAATACATTATTATGCGGATCTAAGCGCGCTCCGGTGCATCATTGTTATTACGAACTACACCAACATATCGGTGTACGTACAAGATAAACTTTTTCTTATAGCTTTCTACTTTCTTTCCCACACATATGGGAAACATTCTTCAATCTTGGTTGCATACCAAGACTTCTTCCTACCTCACTGGAGAAGTTTAAATAATTCGAAGGAGAGAAAATATTACGCATAATGTGAGATCTTGTTACCGTATCACTTGAGCCCAAACACATAGGTAGGTAGGTTTTACTATATTACATGCAAGTTCAAGTGGATTGGAGCTAGAAGAGGGAAAATAGTGAGAGAAAATGGTAGGGTGCGGTTGAGTTTGCTTACTGTATAAAATATATAATATCGGATTGCCCATGAGACCACGGAGATGATGATGACGATGATGATGAGTATGAGGAGGGTCGGAGTTTTATACATGTATACTTGTATGTGCAATACTATATATGCTTGGTAGAAAAATTTAATTTAGTCGATAGAGAAAATGAACATGAAAACACCAAAAAAATCCCGTAACTTATAGATTAGAATCTTAAAAATCATAATACCAAAACTCAGTCAGACTTTCTCATGAATGTAGTGCGGTGCCTTGTAACTTGTAACATGTTTGCTTTGTGGCATGATCAGCACTCATTTATGAAAAGAAACTGAAGAATGCTTTCCCATTGTGGATCGTTCGAGTAATCTCAATGTAACATAAGCCTTGATATCGATGAACGTGGAAGGGATGTTGACTGATATAGAGTTCGTCTGGAGTGTTGTAGATTCTCAGATATATTTTCTGCTGTCCCAACATTTTGAACAAAAGCTGAACTGGCTTTTGCTTTTTTTTGTGATATTATTTTTCCTGTGTCGAGGTTATAGGTTATACCATAAACATTATGCTTTTTTCTTTCTCTTGGGAGAAACAGTTGTTTGCATGATTGTGTGTATTTGTGAAAGTGTGTGTGCGGCTAACCCTTGGGTAATGGAATAGTACACTTGCGTTCCTTAACCAAAATGCTTCTTTTACATGCAAAGGGGCGAAAGCTTTTCTGCTGCAAAAATTGTTTAGAAAGTAAGAACACAATATGTACTAAAAACTGCAATGTCAGGCAACCTCCATTTTCCAATATTAGCGTGCTTTTGCATAAATTATTTATTATGCATCTATAGCTCTTACTCTCTTTCTCATTTTTACATACGTATTAAGGATAAAAAGAACACAGGAAAGTTATTTGATGATGATAAGTATTCATGTGATGATGCATCTACCTTTGTGATTTGGAATCGCAGGTCAATTCTGCGTCAATTTTTTCTCTCCTTTTTTATATGTTGGTTTTCGGGAGAAAATTCTGCATTGCACTAAGCGAAATTGTGTTTCGCCTCGATCAGTCATCCGTTCACCTGTTGTGAACAAACACAGGGCACCGACCGGAACGAAACAAGGTGTGTAACAGGAAATGCACAAACAAGCACTACGGCATGCAACATTTATTATGCAACATTCACCAGACAGCACACTCATGATGACGTAAACAAGCTACGTTCTACGTCTACAATAGGCGTTTAACGAATTCCACTTATCCAACTATTTTTTGTTGCGATCTTGCTCTTTTGTCTAGGCGAACGACTTGAGTAAGCTATAATCCGTGGTATTCCGTAAAACACTAAAAGTGGTAATAGAAGCATTTTGTAACATGGAAAAAACGGGTATTATTGTTTCCAAATAAAAAGAACAACGAAATATATATATTTCTGTGTTGTGGTGATGCGGAGCAGAGACAACACGAGGAAGGAAAGTTAGCACGAGTGCATACGTTGAGTTAGTCACTAATACTAGACTGAAATTAATAGCTTCCCCTGGGAGCTAGCTAAAAGTAATAGGCAGGGATGGAAGGAGAGGAAAGGGGAAAATGAAAAAATAGCGTCAGGTAGAGAGTATGGTGATGGTTGAAGGTTGTAGAAGTAGAAAGTATGTAGTCACTTAATGGGATTTAGAATTCTTTCAGTCTCGTTTTTTTTTCGAATGGGGCTACAAACGTGAAAATGGAAGAAAGTTGTAGGAACATTTTTCCTTTCCTCGATTTTTTTCCTCATCTACTGCGCATACAACAGGCAAGAAGAGAGAAAAGACGGTATACTCTATACCTTTAGGGTACCTGAATGAATGAATAAATGTCATTTCACTCGAAAATGGGTGGATTCCTCTGAGGATTGGAATGATATTGAAGAAATCATGTTAAAAGTATTATCTCTCAGTTTCTCTTTTCCTGTAATATGTGTGTTGTATTGTGTATGTATTATAATATATTATCGAATTCAGCCATTTCATTCCTTTCCTGTTTCTGTTCATTGAACAAAGGCGAGTGTGGAAGAAAAATCTGAAAAAGCGATGAGCCACTCCACGACTAGATTGTATATTATATTTCTACGTGTTGAATTATAAAAAAGTGCCATTGCCTTGTGCCTCTCTAGACGACAGGGTTGACAAAAGCCTGTCGAAAGAACGGTCTCGCACACAAGGCACTCAGAGAAGAAATATGTCAGAGAATGGGAAAAGCGGATCCATTTTCACAGTGCAATGTAGTGTGAGGCGTATGAACTCACGTAAAGAAATTTATGTTGAATGATTCAGCAAGAAAATGGGTTTTTATCTAGTTTTCGCAGTTATTTGATGGGAGATGGATGCAAGGCGAGTGCTGGAATGGAATATAAATTTTCCTGGTATGATACTCCAACATGTCTCCGCGCACCGCATTTGTAAGACAAAGTTAGTACAAACCATGGTGAGCGTGGTAAGGAAAAACAGGTAAAAGATTGCTGTCCACTTCCCTGCCGTTATCTCACAATGGAACGCAAAGATATTGGAATACTTGAAGCAGAGATTCAGATGACTCGACTGCTTCATGGAATGTCCCATTCCTTTCTAAATGCATGTGGGTCGGTCCACCAACAAAACCATTATATGTATGTTGTTATTTTAACGGAGTAGTTGTACAGACCCTCTGCTGTTTGTCATTACGACAGAAATATGCGGCACGAGCATGTAACATAAAAAATAGTTGTAAAAAGCTCCGTGAGACAGAAACTGAAGAGAGGCTTCTTTTACTCAGAGGTAAGGAAAAGGGAAGGAAGCCTTATACTCTGCTTGATATTGTGGATTATGGGAGTTGAATGTTGACTGGGAACTTTCGTTCAAATTTCTGACTCCTGTCTTCCATGAACTGTCCTGGCTTCGGCAAATATGGATATGAAAAGGGAATCGAGAAGAGGGAAACGCAAGGGGAACAAGAGAAGATGAGAGAGAGCAAAAGCCGATTCCTTCGATTTGGTTTGCACATACATACATGTACTTGTGAGGAAGCCTTAGTTTATTGCATTAGACTCACTCAGTCAGAATGTGCACACGACTGTGCATTGTCTATAACGTCTGTATAATAGTAAAAGAAAAGAAAGTGAGAAGAAGAATAAGGAAGAAATGGGTAGATAATCGAACGTCATTCTAACTTTTTTGTTGTTGGTCCATTCCCCTTTTTTATTTTCGAAGATCCCACCACTCGGTTGGTTTTGTGGAGAAATATATATATTTCTCCTGGACCTACATATATCTAAGTGTGCGCATCTCCCTTCCATTGTAACTTCAGAGGAACGACACACTCTCTATCGAGAGTCTCGAAAGTTATACATATATCGATTGGATGATGATCCGTTGTCTTCATATTGTTCAAGTGGTGGTAATAGCTGGAGGAATGTAAGCAAACAGTAATAGTGATTGCTGTGGAGTCGTCATCAATGTTTTGTCTAGCTTTGTTCATGTTTTTTTCTCTCGAGAAAGTGAGACAAGGGAATGATGGTAGGAAAAGCATGTGTATTTACGACGGCTTCTTGAACAACGACAACTATTATCTTTTGGTCTTGTGAGAAAGGAGGACGACGAGAAACATGCGAGAAGCATTACAAGGACAACCACGATGCAGATACTACACCACCCGACTCTACCACCAGAGTTGTGAACAATAATGCTCTAGGAGGGATGATTGTCTGTGGATTTTCCTTCTTCTTTATTTCTCATGCTCACTTCTTTTCAAGCAACATGGGACATTGTACAATGTTTTTCTATTTCATTCCTTCTCATAAAAACAACAATTTCTTGAAAGTAGTCTCTATTATAGGCAACTATAAGCTAAGGTATTTTTGGTACTTGGATTGACGGGAACTATGATGATACTATGTGGTGCATATACTATTTACATTATTATGACGAAGCCAACTACGGAACAATCCCTCGGCTTCTTTCCTTTCTCTCATATCCTATTTCCACATCCTTTGACAATCCATAAGACGTGTGTGTCAGAGGAAAAGGTTGAACTTCCACAGAACAACCAGGTTTTTATATTGGTTTTGTCTTCTATTTAGTTTTTCTTGTGGAGGATTCCACAAGCACCGCATCCGCTTCCTTGCTTCAGGCAGTATTTTCATTTGCTCGGCGATCCTTCTTACTCTTTATGTGATTTTTCTGCAGTACTATACTTTCCTTTTTAGACTAGGCGCTTTTCTGCAGAATTATATACATTAAGTTTTACACCGTTATGTTGGAATGTAATGAATTCTTTACTAGTTTCGTGATGTGAGCTTAGAAATGAAATTGAGCCTTAATAGAAGGAATCCTCTTTCCACGATTTCCTCAATTTTCCTCTTTTTTTTGGGGAGGTAATTACCAAGCATGCATTATTATTATTTGTCTGCATTCTACCTGCCTTCATCTTTATGTGTTGAGTATGTACAATTCTGGAGAATCCGCTTTTTTAAAAAGTACATAAGCAGGAGACCAGGACAAGAGAGTGAGGGGAAAATCGTTGTTTACCGTAGGATTTTTTCATTACAGTGAAAGGCAGAGAAGAGAGCGGTGTTTACATTGTGCCCTGATTTTTTCATCTTCCATTCGTCTCCGTGTCATGACGCAAAGAATCCCATCAGTTATCTATTTACTTCTACTTTTTAAATTGAGGCTTTGAATTAAATCCCATTGGCGAACCTGAGTCTACGGTTGCTGTCAGTAAATGTATATTGATCGTTGTTTGTCTTTATGTACGGCAATCTGTGCTTTCAAGGAGGAGGACGATGGAGCCGTAAGAGGAAATATAAAACCGCTTTTTAGATGCTTATGCGTCAGCTACCTCCTCGCCCTCTCATTCTCTGCTCCGGATTCCAGGGAGGTTGCCTCATGGTTTATGTTGATGATGGTAATAGCAGTATCACTAAGGAAAGAATGGTGCAGATTCTTTTCTCTCTTGTCTTGGTTTGGGTATGTAGAAAATTACTTTCATTGAGAAAGATTTACGGTTTTTTGGTAGACTTTTCCATTGGATTACTGTATTGAACTGGTGTAATAAATGTGTACAAACACAGCTCTATATAAGGTAGCAATGTTTTCAGTATGGGAAGGAAGAAATTGGATAAGTAAAAGTTTTGTACTGGAACCTGTAATAAGACGAGCTGATGTTAAAATGCAGTTTCTGAAAGTCGGAGGTATATAACATATACATATACCTTTTGATAATGGTATTATTCGGGCCATTTTGTCCATGTGTAATGCTTTGTTTAATAGAGAAAAATGTGTGCTCCTAACAGTGGTGGCTGTAATGGGAGTCCGTGAACTAAATGGATCTTTGCAGCGTCGGGAAACATTCTGCTTTAATGCACGGTAATGAATTAATCCGATGGGCTCTTCCGTCGAACCGGATTTCCCTAAGCATACTCATGCTTTCTTTTTTTTGTTTTAAAAAGGGCGGACAAACACATAACGTACACAGTGCGATTTGGAATTAATGAATGTGCCTGGTAGGAGAATAGCACAGGGAGCACTTCTTTTTTTGTTGCACCATCGTCGTTTTTTTACTTTCCTTTGGGTTCCGTGTGGAGTATCTACAAAGTAATGGGTTGTGTGCACTCGCACTCCTCTCGTAAAAAAAAAGAAATACACGCTTACGTTACGGTAACGTGTTTAAGAACCTCCACCGCCATCAGCAGCAGCAGAATAGAACATACTAGTAGCATTGTGACTTTTCCTCCTATTAATGGAAAATAACTTTCAGTCAGGAGAAAAATAATGGTGAAAGTTTCGCAAGGATTTATTCTTTGTGCACTGTGCAGGGGGTTATGAATAATTAAAACTGTTACGGCTACTATTAAACCGGAAGGGACACAAGGAGAAACGAGACACGGGTAGTGCACAAAGCAGAAATGCACAAGGCTTTCTTTGTGTAGGAGTTCCAGGTTACGGCAATTGTGTACATCAAAGTGTTTAACTGTTTCGGATTCATTAAGTTGGAAAAATAGAGTTAAGTATTAAAAATAGAAAGATACGTAGCACACACGAGTAAATGTTTTACGACAGAACTCCCTTTCCTGTTTTTCCAATTAATGTCGTAAATAACTTTTAAATTTAGAGCCGCACAAGCGGGAGTACCCAGTTTTCATTCCCTCTCTTTCTCCTGTGATTAGGAATTTTATGGAGTTTTTGCATCAGTCTAAGACTCCAGTGCACGACGTCCATTACCGATATTGCAATGGCCTGGTTGGAGTGCCTTTGTGTTATTTTTATTTTGATGATGGAGGGGAGGGGTGTACCCTTCCCTGAGTTTCCTCTTAATTTTTTACCATTACGTCACTTCCCGCTCTCTTCCTCAATACCTTTTAAAGACATCACATGATGCAAGGTTTGATGTATCCGTTGAATGATGAGTTTCACCAGCATATAATTGCGTCGTTCCGGAGTAACCAATTTAGCAGCACTCTGAAGATATTGTTTTTAGCTAGTTCTGTTTTGGAGGATGCGATTTCATACATCCAAGGAAAATTGCACTACATATTCGCATCGCATCTATCCAACAAATGTAAACTCGGAAGAATGTAAATGAGAGGAGATAGTCAAAGGGCAACGCCTACGAATGAAAAGAAACTCGTATGTATGTGTCGTAATCTTGTAGTGTTTCTTGTTCCAAGATAACAAACAAACAGCGATGATGATTCCGTAAGAGAAAGCGGAACATAATATAATATTAGCAGAGCAGAAGGAAAGGCAAGTAAAAGCAAACAAGCAGGCAGGTTCTGAATATGCAAAGTTGTTCCGTTAGGAAATGAGTCTGGAAATGATGATGGTGGTGGTGAAGAATGTTATTATGTGGATGCTGTATATAATAAATGCGGGAAGGCAATAAGAAACACACAAGTTTCTATTCAAAGTAGTTAGTTCGAAGTAAGTAGTACAGTTGTAAAGAGGGAGAACATGACATGAATATAGATTTTTTTTGCTGGTGAACTTCTCTCTTCTTTTTTCGGTTCACTTCCTTCATAGAGGCACGAAAAAGGCTTTCTACCCCAACGCCCTTTCTTGATTATCATCTTTTAGCACTATACTCAAGCCAATACAGCTGTGTGTGCACAAAAACATTCTGCTCTCATCTGAAATTTTCTTTTTCCTTGTTTGTTGTTTTCTGTAGTTTTTGTTGAGGAGGAGGAGGAAGAATGTGAAATAAAATCTGAAGAATGCTTTATGCATGAGAAACGAACGGAGGAGTTGGTGGAATCTTCCGTTCTCCTTGATTTCGTTTTAAAATTTTGTCAAGTCTCAGATTTCTGTTTTTTCGCTGGAACAGGAATCTGGTGCTGGAACGTGCTCGTGAAGCTTAACGAAGGGGCGCAAACACATATGTAATTAGTTTTAGTGCTGTGCTTCTCTTTTCAGATTGACAGTAGTGTTCATTATAAGCACAATATAATAATGGCATTCTAGAAGACATGGTTGACTTCTCTTCTTGTCCGTGTCTCTATGAATCTTCAGTTGCAATAAGGAATGTCGAAATTCCCAAATCTCGCAAGTTGAAAGACAAGCGAAAGGAACGCCTTTGCATGATAACAAGAGTTAAAATTATTTGGCTGTGGACGGTATGGTATTGTCACCGCCACCACTTGTGTTTTCCTTTTTGATTATCTCCAAACAAATGTGGAGGAGCCAAAGTCAGATTCGTTATTGTTATCACGCACCTCGTGTGTGCCTCCGCGTCTCAACTAACTTGAAAGGAGATACTCCAGTTACGAGGAAGTGGTAGTCAGTAAACTGTCACAATCACAAAATAAATGCTCATCTCGTGCGTGGCGCTTGTTTGCACGCATACATTACTACAACTAAGCAGAAGAGGTAGCCGAGCGTTCTCCCTCGTCTTTGAAATGCATTTATGTATTTCATCTTTTCTATTACTTTTTAGTTTCGGGGCTTTTGTGACAATAATATACGATAAGCCTGTTCACAAAGACTTTCCACACTTCTTGTTATAATAATAATATTCCTTAACTGATTTCACTCAAACAAAGTAAAGTGCTTCATCTACAATTTCATTTCATCTTTTCTCAGTAGTCAGTCATCTTTTTTTTGTATCGTGAGTTCAAAGGAAACTTTTTTTTACTGAGGTTGTTATTGCAAGACTTCGTCGTGCCTTCCTTTTTTGAGTTTCAGTTCGCGGTTGGTTAATGGCATGGATGGATGCGGATGGTTGTTGTTGGGAGTACATAGAACTGAAGAAAATATGATGAGTGGAGGAAAGAAGGAGGAGAAGGAGGAAGTGGTGAATTTAAGATCCTTTCTTGCAGTCAGTATAATGATGAGGCATTACTATTGGGTGTGATGGTGGTGGTGGTAAAAAGGAGACTTTGTTGTTGAGAGTGGCAGGCAGTGACTTTTATGGTGTGACTGTCTTTTGTATTTGTGTGTAAACGTAAAACTATGAGGTTGGTTAACAGTTGGTGCGCCACGACTCTGCTATCTCGTACCGCTCTTTCCTTCCCTTTTGTAATGTCATTGCCGTTTGATGAATAGAGAGAAGCATAACGTGAGATAGGAGGATGAAGTTTGTAATGAACGATGATGAGCTGGCACAGTAAGTAAGTAAGTAGCAGTGTTTTTTCCTAGTGTTTGTATAGTTCTGTATCGTCATCATCGTCATATCTCGTGTCTCCTTGTAGAGCTGCCTCATAGATGAATGATGTTGCTCGAGAAGGAATAGAAGGCTTGATTCTTTTTATGATGATGAGTTCGAGTCTTTCTCGCTCTTGACTAACGTGTGCCAGGCGTGGATATGGTATGGCGCATAATGGAGTCTTTTGATGTATGGTTTTCCCATACATACAACACAGATTGGGTTTCTTTTCCTGTCATCTTTATGTAATGTTGTCATCAACTAAATTGAAATAAAACACGGCTGAAAACACTTCAAGTATCTTTTCTCTTTTTTTTCTGTTTGCAATCTGAATGAAATGGGATCCCAAGATGACGTTTGTCAGAAAAGCAAAAAGCTTTTAGCGAGACTCTCGTTGAGCTCGAACAATGTACAATTTCGTTTCGTTTTAATAATGCATATATTTGGCAGGATTTTAAGTGGGATACCGCCAAGATCCAAACAGATATGCTTATACAGCAGTTTCGTAATGTGAGTGAACGTAATGACAAATCGTTTGAACTTTCCATAATTTATTTACATGTCAATTCCCTTCCTGTATGTTTTCAATTTGTTTTGCCTTTCGACATATTTCATTCCAATCAGATCAATTCTTGGTTTGGATTACTAGACTACCATATAATGGGCTTGTGGAGTGAACACAAGAAATGAATCACTCTAGATTTACTGAGAGAAAGTGAAAAGTTTTTTTTCTCTCTCTCTCTCTTTCTTGGTGAATAGCACTCAATTGAATAATGGAATGAAGCAAACCACTTCAAATGTTTATACCTAGCGCAGGTGCACAGTTTTGAGGAAGAAAAGGTGCGTAGAGCTCAATGAATGAGATACGAAAGTTAATGGTTCATTCTCCTCCATTTGGTGTTTTTAGTAATGGCTGGCGACTCCACTTTTTATGGTTAACTTTCCATGGATTTTCAAAGGAGAAGGGGCAGTGCGGCAATGCATGACGCGCTAAAAGTCAGTCATTTTCTCTTAAAAAGAAAAAAAAACGAAAACTTTTAATGTCTGAGGTCGTTTGCCTTCTTGCAAAGAGCAAAGAAGGTGGGGTCTCCAGCTCCTTGATGCTTCCCTACCACCGAGTTCTTACTTCACATGGAGTTTTCATTTCCCCTTGTTTCCCAGTTGATGAGCTTAGGAAGTAGTAACACATAGTTTCTTATTGATATGCGAATATTATGTGGACCCTGCCTTACTTCGGAACCTCATCATCTTGGTCTGTGCTGGCTGATATTATGATGATGACGGTTTGGTGTGAACGACAAGGCAGTGTTTTCTTTTGCCTTTTTATTCCTCTATTCAACTCTTCCCATCGCTTAGCTTCCCTTCCTACAGCAAACTCTATTATATTGCCCTTATGGCTGACAGTGTGATGGCAGTGGTTTCCATTTTCCAATCTAGCCCTTGAGTGTCTCATAGTGAAAGAGAGGCACACAATCCTTGCTCTTAATGTCAACGCCGAGAGTTTCAAGTGGCTCATTGAGACGAAGATGTGATGCGAAAAAAAAGATAATATGTATAGCTCTATATAGCGCCCTGTCTTAGTCAGACATCAGGGGTGTGCTTTGAGCGCAATGTCTTGTACACAGATTATAATGTGCTCAGTGGGAGCTTGGCAGCACTGTATTGCAATAATATCTTCGTATCATCTTCATCGACATCATCGTCGTCGTCTTTATTGGAACGTTGCTGGAGCACCGAAAAAAAGAGCTGTTGGGAAAGTGGATGGAGAAGACGTATGAAGAAGTATGGAGAAGAGGTTTGAATAAAAGAGCAATATACATCCAAGAAAGGAGAAAAAATGAGAAGAATAAAGAAGAAGCAGAAGAGCGAAATGAAGAATGGAAAAATAGAAAGAGGAAGGGGAAGAGGAGGTGGAGGAGTTGCATAATACGTATGATATACAAAAATATAACTGGAGATGAGATGAAGGAAGGGGAAGGGAAAACAGTGCGTGTTTTCCCTAGTTTGCATTCGTATATCCCATCTTCACAATCTCTCTCCCTCTTTTCAGTTTTTCATTGCTTACTTTTCTTAGCTGTTTAGCGAGCTGGATAGGACATCATCGGTTTTCCAATGCGTGTCGTCCGTCCGTTAATACGAAGATAGACTAACAAATGAAGTATTAAATTAGAAGGTTGATTGGCAGGTTTTTTATTTACAATTGGATTATAGTTTTACTGTAATATAATAATAATTTAGGTAGTTGCCTTTTTTAGAGAAAACAGGATCTTAATGCTTTGTGTAGAATACAAATGTTTAATCTTATTCTGACACTCAAAGTCTCTCACTCAATATTTGACTTAGCGATAACTTGTGTACAGATGGGTGTAAGGGTACGAAGAAAGCTTGGAATATTAAGTTCTCCTGAATTTGACTATGCTGTTTGGAGTTTTGACATTTTTAAAAGTCTACTCAGCACTACTTTGTTATTTTTTTTACTAGTTGAACCAGCAGTTATTATTATATGCTCCACTATACTACTCGTCTAGTCCTGAATCATCTCACACAAAGGACCCAAATATTTTATGCATTAAAGTCAGTTTTCTTATTAAAGTTGCTACTTTGTTTAGTTACGAGTGTGGACGCATCGCGAGCGAAATGATACTTTTTTTTTCGTACGTGCCATATAAAGCAACTTTGGAACGTCTGACTTGTGGACCTCTAAAATGACATCCCAGATAAATAGGAAATTTGTTACTGAACAGAGCCGGGGCAGACATTGTACCTTATTTCGGGAGAATGGCGATTGCATATCTGACATAACTTTCCCTGAAAGTGCAGAAGCCTGGTGTGTATAAGAACGATCTTGTATGATAAGTCGTCTCAAGGAAATTACGTATTATAGATATACGTGCTTTCTCCAAACCCCTTCCATTTTCCAAGCCTTTTCAGACCGGTTACTTCCTCTTTTTTCCATTGCCATGTCCATTGTGAACAAATTGCCCTTCTGCTCCCTTTTGTACTGCTGGTAGCGTGTATTAGATTTTGTCCTTTCTTTTTTTAAAAGAAGAGAAAACCATTCCTCCTGCACATGTGGGTATGTTTTTTATCTCAGTGTTATAATGCACAAAAGTTTTATGTTGGATGAAACACTTTTGTTAGCTGTAGTATTTTTCAGAATGTGGCGGCGTGATCACGATCATGCTGCTTTGAGGAATATAGATGATATGCTTTTCTTTCTTGTTCTTTTGTTTGTATGTGATCTCACTGATGATGAAGATGATAAAGACAATAAGAGTAATGCAGTATGGTTTATACATGAGCTGTGTATTGGGTGCATATGGTTTCCAATTCACAAGGCTGCCTTTTTTTAGTTACTTTCTCCCATTTTTTTCCTTTTTTTGTCGTAAGAGGCTTTCCTTTTGAATGACTGGACACCCGCAGACAGCGTGTCTCCATCGCGGGGTGCTGCATTAACATAGCATTGCATAAGGTTACTTTCCGAAGTTTTTTCTTCTCAGACATATAAAGTCTCATATGTGCCTGGCTTGTGACACCAAAGGCGAGGCGAGTGGATAGTTACATAGATAAGTTTCCTTTTTTTCTCCAGTGATACAAGCGCGTTTTCGGTTGCCAGAAACGGATTTTGTCGGCGCACCATAGGGAAATTAAGACGTCACTCTGGTGCTCCTGCTACGTGGAACTACTCTGAAGCTCCAACATGCAGCAATAATACATCTTTTGATTGTGTGATGATGAATACGGGCCGTGTGCAAGATTTTTATTTCTAGCTTTGTTGACTACTCCAAATGGAGCAACTCCCACTTTCTTTTGTCTCGAGGAGAAAAATCAGCAGTTTTTTTCTTCTTCAGGGAGGAAAAAAGAAGAAAGCTAGATTGTAGATTTCGCTCTGGGTTATAACTGTAGTCACTCATTAGCGTCATTAACTACGACTGAGCATATATGTAGAGACGAGGCAGGGCGCAGTTGGAAGTATTAATATATGTATTTGTATAGTTTCTTCGTAATATTAAGGGAAAAGTTTTTTTTATGATGTGAGGGATATTCAAGTTGTGTGCTCCTCTGCTGTGAATTCCCAATCAAGCCCAGTATTATGTTTTCTCTCTCATCTCCCTTTTCATCGTCGTAATGATCTTCCCTTTTCGGATGGAATACTGCTGACTTGTCATAATTGCCGAGAGTGTGTAATTTTCATTAAGACATGTTATTTAAATCATCGTCATCATAAAAAAATGTGATGAATAGGAGTTTTAGATAGCGTCAATTGATGTTATGTTTCAGGAACGAGTTTTATTCATTTTCAGGCTTCATAAATTTTCCAGCTTTGCCCTCGTCTCTCTCACTCTCAATGTAGGGAATGCAAACCGACACGTGCACGTTTTAGTTTTTTTCCATAGTGCTCTCCTTACTGCTGAGCTGGTTGATTGAAACTTGGTTTGAAATTCCAAACTCATTATTATGGAAACCTTTGCAAAGAAACTCATTTGATAATAACAAATGAGCGCCTAGCATGACATTTCGTCATATACTAATAAGCATCCATTAGTATATGCGCTAGGGATAATGACTTGGTAGCTCAACTTTTTGTTTTGTTTTTCCCCGTAGTTAGGAACTTGGGTGCTCTCTTTAGTGTGATGATGAAGTCCTTTGTGAACAGTTGGTTGGTATGTTTTGTGGAGGTAATTCTGTTGAAACGCTATCCTTTTGTACACCACGATGATGTCAGCAGGTCGCTTTTGGTGTGTGTATGAGGTTTTGAGGTTGCTTCAGGACATTCTGGCGACCTCGTTACAGCCCAATAATGGTTTCCGAATTCGTGTAGAGGCACAGAGGTAAGTTTAAGTTTACTCCCTGGAAATGGCACAAAAAGATGTGGCAATTATATCTGTGAAGAAGGTGAGAGGGATGCCTCTCGATAAACATTTTAACTATGGGTCCATTTTCTTTTTTTGTTAAACATTGTTGTTGGATCATGACTTCACTTTATTATTGGTTGGTGGGGTGAATTTGAGAGATGACTGAAGTGTCTCATAATAATAAGAAGCAAGATGGTTCGTAGAATACTAAAAGGGCGATAGAAGCCCTAGAAACTGCGGTGGATCGATGGTCGACTTGTACGCGGTGTGGGGAATTGGTTGTCATCCGTTATTTTGGATAAACAGCATGAAACCGAATGTAACGGCTTTAATGAGAATGATATGGGAAAAGCTTCACAATATAAAAGTTGTATGGCATAGTTTGAAGAAGTTGGCGTGTCCCACGAGAGGCATGTGTGGATGATAAACTCGTTCGCATTTCCGTCCATCGAGCATCAAAACAAATCAGTTCACTTGCTTCAATACTTTTTCCTTGAAAAAGGAAAGAATAGGGAAAGCAGTTACCGTTTGCAGTCACTTGTACAACTTGCTTATTAAGCCTTTTAAAGGTACATTTTCGCTTCTTGCGTAGTGTTCTTTACTTTGATAATAGTGGATGTACATCTTGCTCACCATTTTCCTTGTTGTTGTTTTTGTCTAAGGTTTCGATGTTCGTGTGAATTCTCGAAAAAGAAGAGCCAAATGAATTCACAAACAAATCTGTTCAAGGAGCCATGATGTACTTAGGTACCTATGTGAACTAATCACAGTGCTTGAGTAATGGTAGCAAGAAGGAGTGAAGCAGAGGGTCGTACGTGTGTATGATCATGCACTTTCATTATTGTGCACTCATCGTCGTGGAAAGGAAAGGAATGAGGAGATACCAGATGTAAAGATACACACACATATTTGGTACTGCCATGACATTTGAGAGTTTTGAACACTCACGCTGTGTGAGAGCAAAAATATTCATTGAAGCAAAAAAAGCAGTGGTTGCAGCTACTAGTGTGGTCGTAAGATGATATGCCGTTGTACCACATGAAGAGTTGAATGCTTATTTGTAGTTTGAGATTTTGAGGAAGAGAAGGGAAGATGAGAGAGAGAGAGAAGAAATGTTGGTGAAAATATTTCAAGAGAAAGATTTTGAAATAGAAAGCTCACATCTGTGTGATATTATTAATACACATCCTGAAAATCTTTGTTGGAGGAACACAGATACAAAATATATATTATGTTCTCGGATTCGTCTCTGCAATGGTATATGTGGGTGTGCATGTGTTCTAAAAATGAAGAGCTGGATTGGAACGAACGTGCTACCTCTGTTCTCTCCTCCTTGCTGCCTCACAGAAGGTGCCCTTCCGCCCTATAGAAAAATCAATACCTGCCATGTATATGAGTATAGTGATTTTCCAAGGGAAAGCCAAGTGAAACAGAAAAAAGACGAGAGCCAAAGAAAGGGCGTCCATAGTATAATGGGAGAAAGTGAGAAAGAAGAAACGAGCAGATGAGAAATGGGAAAAAGTCCCAGTTTCTTCTTCTGCTCATCCATATCTTTCTCTTCAGTGCACAGGCTTTTGTGGTAGGTAGGAGCATTTTTTTGGTATCTTTGTCGTAATGTACATTTCAAAGTATTTTTGTGGGTCTAGTTTGGCATCTCTGGTTATGGGTTGGAGTTCGAGGTTGAAAAGCAAAGTTGCAGACGCGGACACACTCAGACTGCATGGTGGCAGCGGGATGGGAGTATTGTTGGTGTACATTTATATATTCGCTATGATTTCCAGCTTCCATTCCATCGGCACTCGAGGAGAACAACTGTGAAAATGGAAGATGAATTCATATGTACAAAATATGGACAGAAAGAGAATTGGAAAGAGTAAAGTAAAAGATTAAACATTCGTGGAAGCATCTTTCAAGTTCCCCTTCGATTTTGCCACTTGCTCTTTAAAAACGAAGCAACCCTTTTGCCTTGCTCATCTACTCCAGAAGCAAGCTACTACTATCGAGGAGACGCATGTTCTCTTGCTCTCCTCCAGTCAATCTGGCACTGGCGTGTTCTTCTCCCTCTCTTGTTCCTCTGTCTCTCTTCGATTTCCACAGATACTATTCCTATTAGGTATAATGGGTAATGGATTGAGTTTAACAATCTATGAATTCGGTTTGCGTTCAGACAACCGCACAACGAAATCAGCAAAGCAATAACCTATAATAATGCCGTTATGTCACACGACGTCCCGTATAATATAGTCGTGTGTGGTGGATGTTGTGTATTTGCGTATTATAGATGAAATTATGTGAGTATTGTATATCATCATCGGTATCCGCTTTCTCGAGCTTGCGTCTGTTTCAGGGAAGGAAATAATGGTGAAAATAATCCTGACACGAATATACAACTGTGCTGTAGAGGAGACATATTCGTTTCTATTATTCACTGTGTGCTCTCAGAATTTTATACGTGTTCTGCCAACAGCTGCCATTTGGCTTCGACCTCACTCTTTTCTCCGTTTGGTTTATAGATTCACCAACTGTTCCGGTTGTTAGCTGTACACTGCTATTTTGATGTTGCTCTTTCTCGCTAGCCTGGTTACTTTATGCTTCGCTGGTGCGACTGGTTGATGCTCCTGCCAGTCATCTGCTCCTCTCATGAAACTTTCACATTCCTCTGTCGCCTCAAGTTTCCCTCGGTGTTTGTTAGTTTAACGGAGAGTTGGGGAGAGTTCAAGTGTACTCTAATAAGTTGCCATATTAAGTCCTGCGTTTGCTTACCGACCTGACCAAACTAGGGACAACTTTTTGTTTTGTTTTAAGGAACAAGAGCTTATACGAAAAGAGCATCTTTCCTGCTCATTCTCATATTCCACATGTACATATACAAAATGCGAAAACTTACACGGTTCAAAAGTGCGACAGGAGTTGTTCTTCTCGCTACTTACCCGTTGTTGTTGTTGCTTTTGTTTACGCATTCGTGTTCTTAATTCATGTTGATGCACAGATCTGATATACATAGTATCCTTTCCAGTAGTAGACAAAATAAGTATGTGCTTATACATATCCTTAAAATTGTTACAGAAACGGGAACAGTACAAAATAGTAATGCCCATGTCACATCCACATTTGCTTCGCACTTTTTACCTGAGCATGTATAAATGTATACTGTTAATATTTTTCATTCATTTGAGTTCGAACCAAGCTTTTGCATGTTTCCTTATCTTCTCTGAAGAGTCAGAAAGTAAATGGACGCACACAGAGAGGAAGAATTGATGGGCAGTGAGATTCCTTTTGGAATTGCCATCGCCGCCCCTGCCACCACCACCGCTTCTCTTCACTATTATAGTATCTAGTAGTATTATATAAACGAGCGAAATCTTTTCCTTCCTCTCAACCCAGACAACGAGTAAATTTAAGAAAGATTTTCATCATTTCACTACAACAGAAGTTGTTTCTTGAGCAGTTGGAAAAAAAGTTTTTCTTTTCTAGATTAGATCCAGGCACAGTTGTATGAGTGTTTGGAGCGAGGAATGTGACTTCGAATGGATGTATCAATATATATGTCCCTAATTTATAAAGCTCTGCATTTTGCTCCAACTTTATATCTGATGTAAGTAATGGTGGCTTTCGAGTAAAAACTTGGAATACCCCAAGCTCGTATAAATCAACATCATAACTTTTTCCCTTTCTCACAAAGACGCGCACATCTCTTCAATAATTTGCTCGTCAATCAAGAAAACGCCTGGGTTGTGAGAGAGGAAAGTAATTTCGTTTCGTCGTATTTTGGGTTCTTTTGTGTTATTAGACAGTTCCTTGGATTAAACTTGCACTGCTTGTTACTGGAGCTGATTCATTTGTTCTTTGTCTCACCAAAATGGCTATTGATGACGAAGATGATGAGGTAGCACATAGACATGATTGCGTTCAGATGGGGATAAAGTATCATTTCTTAGGAGATACGTTCTGTCGTCTTAATTCCTTACCCCAACCCTCTGATTTACTTTCCTTATTACTCCAACCACGATGTCTGTTGCCATCTTTTTTTTATTTTTGTAGACATAATAAAACCTACTCTGCAAATATATAAAAATAATGAAAAATATTTGTGGGCAGCAGCGGTATATAACTCTGTTAAAAGTTTTTGTCAGCCTTTATTTTATATTGAATACCGTAACGTGTCGTTGTCCTAAGTCGTAAAAGTATAGATTCATCTGGTTCGCTCGAAGTCAGCTACAAAAAGAATGGCAAGTTTGGCAGGAAAAAGAGAAATGGATGAAAGTGAAGCAGAAAAAATGTGCTTCGCATCACCGGATATTATTGCTCCCGTACATGGCATATGATACATAATAATGATGTAGTAAAAAGAAAAGGGTATCTTTTCCTCTTGTTGTAGACTGTTTTTTTTTTACTTCACATTTCTTTTCTCTTGTTCAGGATGGAAAGGAGGAGCAGAAGAGGGAACAAAAATTGTGGCGTTTTATATTGCCTTTTCTCCCTTTCAAGTTGAATGACGTTTTCTTTTTTACCTTATAGATATTGCTTATGGCCGTGTAAAAATGCATGGTTGCGTTATTACAAGGAAGTCGTTTCGACAAATATTAAACCCTGCAAGGCGATATGATATTACATCAAACAAAAAGAAGAGTAGAAAGGTGATGGAATGCGATTGGCACGACGTTATAAAGTTCCTCCAAACACAAACCAAGACAAGACATGTTGTATTTTTATTAGCAAAAAAGTTATATGGTGAGTACACAAGTCATCATGTATCGTCTTTTGATTCGGTACAGCTAACGGCAGATTCTGATTACGATATGTGTGGGCGATGTAATATATTTGACAAGGCGACAGTATGTAATAATGGTAGCAATTTGGATCTTGAATCAGTCATGAACGAAGAGTGAGAACATGCAAGTACATGTATTGCAACTATGCTCAACCTGTCAGACAATGTACAATCGACAATCTAATATCTACTCTTGATTCCAGGAAGGTTTTCGCAGAAGAGGTAAAAGTTTGTTAGAGTTTTGCCATGTATTCGAAAGGAACGCTGTGGCGTTTTCGTTCTTGTCTTGAAGACATGGAGTTATGTATGCTCGTGCGAGGCGACAGAAGGATTTTGGAACAGGTGTAAAAAGGAGTTCAAAAGAGAGAGAGAGAAAAAGATGAGATGGAAGAGGAGAGGAAAGTTGGAGCGCGAGGGAAAGTTAATGGCAGTACAAAACTGGAAGATTAGGGAGGCAGGTTTATCGATTACTTGACAGGATGTTGGGGCATGCGGGAGTCTCCTTTTCTCCTTGTTCCTTCTTCGTTTTCCTCTCTTCTCGCCTTTTGCTTATTGCACGTGCAGTGGCCTTATGTAGGTGGGTAGCACAGAGAAATACAGTTGCATGTACGCATCCATATTGAATAGTTACAATTTGTTCTTTTCTTCTCTGAGACTGACTGTGACTAGTTGAACTCAGCAGCAGCAGCAGCTGCTGCAGCAACTGCATTGTAGTAACACTATATCGGAGGAACTGTTGAAGGGAAATGTGAAGAAATGTTTTAGTGATTGTGTGTGTTCTCTGCTGGGAGCACCATTACTATTACTTTGGTGGCGGCGGTGGAAGTCTTAAAGTGTGAAGCTTTTTCCCTGTGCCACACGCAACTCAACGTTTCTTCTCTCGGTTTTTATGCTCCGCAGTAGAAATGGAATGAATGAAAATGTTCCAAGCTGCATTTATTGCTTGCATTCCCAAAATCCAGATATTATTGTGTTGTTACTACTATGTAGGGAGTACGCGAGCGTACACATAAAATATGTATACATTTCCGATCGGATAGTTTACAAGTTTATACTGTCAGAGAAACGCGCTGCATGAAAGCAAATAAAACATGTAGTGGGACCAAGGGTATGTTGGGAGTGCTGTTAAGCTTGCACTTTCTATTCCTCTTTCTTTTTTTCATTTCTTGGCGAATTCAGAGGTTTGCGTTTCCAGCTATAAAAACCAAAAAGGAAGTTGGAAAGGATCCTTTCGTTTTGGCATAGACAGGGTAAAAAAAGGTCGGGAATGATGGCTGCTTTTACATTTCGTCAATTTTATTACTTTTTGGCGTAATCTAACATTTTTCGGAAGACAATATGTGGGTAAGTATTGTTTTCTTGAAAGATACTGATTCCACTACAGACGCCATTGAAATTCTCGTTTGACGTACCTTCAGTCGAATTGTTGGTTACGAGATGAATCTGCAACCTTTGTGCCACACTTTTCTTTTTGCTCGACATGATGTTGACGCGGAGAAAAATATGATTCAATTGTATCTCCAGAGACCACCTACAACCGAGAAAACTTTACCTACCACCGCTACTTTGAAAAAAGGATAAAGAGGATGTATGTGTACATACATTTATTTATATTGTAATTTTGTTTTATTGGGAATCCCAATATCATATAGGCGCGAGGTGTGAGGTTTTCATATACACCATACGTGTATCAAGTTAAGTAACATTTTTATCAGGTTGGTAACAGCATTATTAATGGTGAAGGAAAGAAGACAGACACCCTGGCTTTCTCTTTTTTGGCTTCAGCTTTCGCCTGTCCGTATTTATTCTTTTCTCGGTTGGCTTAGTCAAAAATTCTATGCATCTTTGGCAAAACAGACACAGGGAAAGTGTGTATTGCTTAATGTAGGATGCATGTGTCGTAGACGGTTGGTTACCCATGTGTTCCATTTTTTTTGGATGGAACGACCGTTGGTAAGCACAAGGTAGCATAAACGAAATATACGGGTAAGCTGGAGAGAAGCAGGATTGATGGGCCCATCTCCGGTTGTGTGTGAAAGATGATGAGTATATTTTTCCCTGAGCTAAGCAATATAACGGTTTGGCAGGCCGTGTCCTCATTGTGTACACACGCTTCAACGTACAAGAGTTGAACGAGGATGAAGTTAAATTCAAGCGTAATATTGTATTATTATGTCTTAACGTGATTGAATGGATGTGTCATGTGAGGGAGTTGGAGCGATGGTGCGGTAAGTATATGACATACACGTTACATCCACACACACAGACGTTCCTGTTTTTAGTAGGGAAATATTACGCTTCGCTCAGCATCACCATTAGCTCTTGAATTTATGTAGCCATCGAGTATAATATGTGACAGGAAGAGAAATGCATCAAGTATATGATCTGACGGCTACATATTATGCATTATTATTATGTTACTCGAAGTCTTTTTTCCAGTTGGTCCTTGTTATTTTATGGATGAGGAATATATTATTTTGATGGGAATGGAATCAAGCAAGGGAAGGAAGGATAGAGATATGAAGGATTGATGCATGTGCGGATTTTCTAATATTTAACGTGGCCATCCTCAATGCCAGTTGGAGAGGGATGAAAAAAAAAGAGACGAACCACTGAGTGAGCAAGCCTCAGCTGGTTGAATGGTCTTTTCCTCTTTTTTTACAGTTGAGTATGTGCATGCATAATATTCCAGGGAAAATGAGAAAGTGAAGAAAAGGAGGCAGGGAGACTGAGAACATTCAGTTAGACTTCACATGAAACGAAAATGTGCCCACAGAGCCATACGTATTCGAAAGTTAATGGTAGTACGTATGCATGGATGGATGTGTGTGTGTGCATATTTCTATAGGGAGGTTTTCACAGAGAGGGAAATGAATATGGAGAGCCTGAACTCCTATGTGGTCCTTGAAGTTGGCAACTGGGAAAACTAAAAGTAATACTTTCTCTCTCAAGCTTTCGACTCTCTTTTGAGGATTTTTTCTTGTTCTTTTTTCTCATGACGATGACAGAATTATACTGGAGGAGCTACAGGAGAAGAACAGAGAAAAGAGTATTATTATATTTTTTGTGGGTGGCATAAAAATAGTTTGTCAGGTTGAGGCAAATATATTCTTTACTTTTTTCAGTATCCTACATCTTATTTTTTCCTTCGCAAATATCTTCATTCGTCTGGCCACTGTTGTGCTTCTTTCCTTTGCAAGGGAAAATAAGTTCTGTCTCCTGTGAACTTGTTTCATTTTTAGTGCTCCTTGGCTTTCTCAATTTTTCTTATTAACGCTGTGTAAGGCGAATGTAGTTGTGTGCTCTGCGTAGGAAGGGACGCAATTTTGGAACCGGATATGTTCTTCTACTCCTAAAAAATAATTTTACTCGTTTTTCTCATTACTTTTCGTGCTCAGGGTTCTGGCTCCCCATTCCTTATTTTCATGCATTTACTAAATGTACATGTGCGTTTTTCTCATGCCGGAACGGAATTTCACCAAGCCATACGACATTTTGGAACAAAAGAACAGTCTCGTTTGTAAAAACTTGTTTAAATATTGACGGGTTGAAAGAACTTCTCGTTTTTCTTACGTTTATAAAAATATTGTGAACAACAGGCTACCAAAGATGAAGAAGGGTAATTGCACTTTTTTACTTTGACAATCCAAAATCCTTGTGCTCTTTACTTTCATACAAGCATTTATAAAATTTGTAAATGTGGTATATTTGTTTTTGATGTTTTCATTTCAAGTTTTATATGCACCATCTTCCGTGATGTCTTTGGTTGAAGGGCAAAAAACCACCTTCCATATTACCTACGTATGTAGAAGTAACAATACAGACTACATGATACAACTTGTAACATACAAGTCTAAACATTTCGTGACATGATACTACTATGTTTATGATCATAATATTTTTATGAATTTGAGTGTACTAAGTAGATTTTTAAATGACGGAATGAGCATGATGGAAAGAGAGGGGGACAGAAAATGATATGCATGATACCAGAATGTAGTATATTTACGCGGTGCAGTTTGGGAAAAGCACGAGGTATAGATTTCGCTTCTGGTTTACTCTTTCTGTTTGGAGGAACAGGTTAGCTCGTCCACTTTCCAAAGCAGTTCGATGCTCCAGTAGTGCCATTATTATTATGATTATTATTACGAGTGTAAGTGAAAGGGAACTAGGAGCGAAATGAGTATTCGGAAGGAGTCTTCTGGCTGTTGCTCACATGCTCTTTTCTTCTGTCAGTAGAACGGAGAAGAAAACAGAGCATAAAAAAGTAGCTAACGCATGTAATATTCTGGGCGAAATTGATGTCTCATCATTACGTGTGACTACTGCCGCTGCTTTTCTGCCACGAAGCTGCTGCAATGAAGCGTGGTGGGCTGTTAGTGAAACATGCTAGCTCAAAATGCTGCTCAAATTGTGCTCTTCCCTGTTGATCTAGTCTTGTGATAGGAGAAAGAGACAGGAGTAAAATATAATATGGTATGGCTTTTCCCTCTCAGACTAAGTTTTGTACATATTAGAATGTAGCTACAAGAGAAGAGGCTTCATAAAATACGCAGTAAGCGAGGCAGTTATGAGCAGATTTGCTTCCAATTTCCTCTCTTATGATTGCATCTACAGTGTGTATATTGTATATAGAATTATAGGTTCATCTTTTTGGTAGAGAGATATGCTATCAGTATATCTGTACTTTTAGTAGTGCACATAAACACACATATTATATTCCATACAGTACCTCCCATTTACCATAGGCAATGGAGTCACTGCACTATTAACAAAAATTAAAGAGTATTCTTCTGTCTCCTGCTTAGATCATGAATATGTAATATTATTGCATTGTATATTAACATTATTGTGGAAAATGCTGTCATCAGGAAAATGTTTAATCTATCACGCTGGGAATTTCACTTCAAAGAGTTTCCACTCCCCTAGTCCCTAGGTAGTAACAGTGGACATGATTATTATCATTGCAAGTTGA
>JAHZNF010003876.1:935-11861 GCA_027744215.1 Troglopedetes dispersus | reverse complement strand
AGCGATCAAAGTGACTGTGGATGGACCTAGGGAGCCACGATCCAAAACAAGTAAGTCAAGTGAAAAAAGCACTCGTGTTTCAATGTTTTCAGCAGCATTTTACCACTGCACATAAATATCATATAAAAGTACAATAAGCATTGTTCCTATCAAAACATTTCCACGTCAATTTAATTTTAATGCGACGAATCATAAGGATCCCTCCCGTGGTTAATATTTTCGTTATGAAAAATATGTTCTGTATTGAGTTCTTAATGAAGGACTCCTTCGTAATTGGCAAAATTTAAATACATAATTACTCGAGATACTTTTCTTAAATCTTTATATCCTTCCATTATTCTTCATATTTAGTAGCAACTTTTATACGAAGGCATCATATCTTATCTGTAGCCTTTCACAAAATGCTATTGTCCTTCCTTGACAATAATGAACTGCAGCGCATGAATCTTCAAGAAAACTTTTTTCAATGAAGAAACTGGTGATGTGTTGATTGATGACGATGAGGATGAGTACACCATGTTTGTACCAAAAAGAATGAATTGACGGAAGAGAAAATAAGATGGAGAAAATCAAAATTCCCATGACCAACACTTTTTTCCATTATATCATTTTAAGTAGTAAAGCATCAATGTAGAAACTTCTCAGCAGCTACATATGTTGCATTTTTCTTTGCTGGGAATGATTTCCATTGACAAAATTAATCGCAATTTTGGCAATAAGTGCTGAACGCTTTAATAAAAAATTTTATTATAAAGTCGAATGGACAAGTAGTAATCTGCCGGGGAAGAACTTGTCTTCTTCGGGTTCTTCTTTGTTACAAAAAAGAGATCATTTAATATCTCATTTGCGGCAATTTTCTCCCTGCAGAAAGGACCACGCTTGTTTAAACCCTTTCCTGCTGTTTTTTTAAAACATGCTGCTTCTATATATGTACTGGGTAATACATAATAATGAAACATCATTATGATAATCATCTATCTGAGATATAAGTTGCGCGATAGATAAAGGATTACACTCACAATTTTTTGTTATCTGCTCATCTTCCGAGCCACCGTGCTATGCACTGTTTTTATGTAAAGATTAGTAAAAAACTTGCACCGAAAACCATTTGAGAAAAGCCAGACAGCTGGAGCCAACAGATAGCCAGCAAGCAGGTGTGTATCATCATCACAATTTTTTTTATTCATCTGATCCGTATATTTTCCATTTCAATTGTTGCTCACTTTTGTAAAAAAAATTGGTTCCTTTGTGATGACGGTAAACAAAACTGGTCCGCAGACATCACATCATCGCTTAACTTTTTGTCGGTGAGCTATATTTTAGCAAAAAAAAATTTTTTCACAGGAATCTTTATTTGATTAATTATCACTTCACCCCAGAACATTTGTTAACCTTTTCATAGAGAACTACTTATATAGCAAAAAAATATTGTCAGCATGAAGATCATATTCCAAAGTCTTTTTTTTAAATTGCAAAAAAGGAGGGTGACGATGAACCGTACATGATTGCATTGTGTTGCACACAACTATTTTTACGCTAGATTCATTCATCATTGTTTATTGAAAGCCATCCAAATCATTTTTTTTTACTACATTCACAATTACTACATATAAATTATGTTACTACTGTATACACTCTTCAGATAAATCTTCCTCGTCATCCTTCCCTTGACAAAGAGGAAAAAACAGGTGTAAAGCCACAGTATTGTTACGCTATACGCAAGACAAGTCAAGCCCATAAGATGCACATGTACCGTACCGTATTTAATACTGTAACTTTTTTTACAAGAACACAAAAAAACATATTTTATTTCTTATTTTGGAAGGAAAAGAAAGAAAGCATCCTATAATAAAAAAAGCAGAGAAGTAGATAATAAGTCTCGCTCTCACAGTTTCGTCTAAACAGCGACGACAAGAGACAAGCAAGGCAAATTCATCGTCATCCCCTCTCGGGAGAAAAAAACTTTGTATCTTATTTGTTACGTCCTTCTTTATGAAAATTGTGCGCTCACACAAGGGTATGTATATTGGAGGATGATGACAGGAAGAAAATATATACAAGCAAGCGAAAAAAAAATAAGTAAGGGTTGTTTATTGTGAGTTGTGTGTGATTGTGAGTGATCTGGCTGATGATGATGATAATAGTGATGAGTGTACGACAATGAGTTGGCTTTCATTCAGCGAAACGGTCTCGCTTATTCGGCTTGCCTGAATGCACTTCTCATTCCTCCTCCTCCGCCTCCTTCATCCTCACTCCTGTTATTTTCTTGTTGATGAGAGCTGAGTGGAAAAATGTTCATGGATTAAAAAGTTTTTAGCACAAATAGGAAGAGGACATGATATGTAGTTTATTTTTGTACACCTGTACAAAACCTTATTGTGTTCTTTTTAAGGGAGCAGAGAAGAAAAAAAGATTCCCATACACAAAAAAATGATATTTTTTTGTACACACGGAGGACGCAATGATAATGATAACACTACGTGAAATTCACGTTGGTTCATCTCTTTTCTCGCCTTGGTTCTTCTTTTTAAGATTTGAAGGGAAAATAAGAAAAAAAATTATTACAATATTTTTTTAGTCAGGATACATCAATGTATGTATGTAGTAGTAGCATACTTTTTTGTGTGCAACCGAATTTTCTATGTACGTTACTATTCCTCTTGCTGCAAAATATATATTTTTTTATTTTTGCAGTAACCCTGAATTTTGAAGACTAAAAAGAATCGTCATCTTGAGCAGTAGTATGATGTAGTAAAAATGCACGTTGCAGAAGGAATACATTTTTTTAGAGCGTCTTCCTCTTCTCATCTTCTTTTTTAGTCGTCATCATATTATTATCATGAGAGTCAGTGAACCTTGTCTAGTTACTATATTTTTATGTATTATACAGATTTCACAATGCTCAAGAAAAAAAACTAGGAATAAAAATACATACCTGTGTACTTGCTGCTACTGAGCAGGATGATGAAAGAAAACTGCTATGAATTTTTTTATTATACAAAAATTGCTATGATCATGATGATCTTCATCACAATCATCACATCATCATCATTATTGTCTTCCTCGCTCATCATCAACCTCATTATTGTACATGGATGCGTAGCTGGGCATGAAATGGTGCTGAAAATTCACAATTTTCAATGTCTCTCCTGAAGCCCAATTTTTGTTTCGAAGAAGAAAATTTGGACATGAAACACTCTTGGCGACTTGGAAGATTATTGAGACAATGTCTTCAATCAGCATCAACACAAAGCAAACAAGGGAAATTGGATTTGAAGTATTAAATTGGAAAATCCAAGAAAAACTGTGGCACTACTACTGAGACATCATCTTCGAACAAAAATCCTTTGACATGAAGTGTGCATGGTTCTTTCTAAAACGATAAGCTTTGTGTGTGTGTGCACTTATTAAGCCGTCACTTTGGCAGAAGTGCAGCGGCAAGCTCGAGCCACCCTATAATTACAGATTGATTTATGACCTCAAATACTTACTCATTTTAGAACGCTAATGTGTGTGTAAATGTTAGAAAAATAATCAACCACCTGTTTTTCCCCTTCCCCGATGCAGATGCTAATCTATCATATTTATAATAATGATATGGACTGTAATAGATTTTGATGAGTATCTTCTGGTTCCATTTTTCTTTGGAGTAGGGCAACAGCATCAATTCCGGGGACTGATGCCGCGCTCATTTTTTACCGACCTGGGCATCCATCACCACCACCACCATCATCAGCGGAAGTCCCATCATCATGCTGCCGCGGCGGCTGCTGCAATTGTGGGCACTGCCGGTGGCGGTGCGGTGGTTGCGAGTGGAGGTGGAGGGAGCACGGTTACCGGAGTAGTTACTGATTACACGTCAACTGCAACGACGACGAGTAGTAGTATCATCAATAACAATTCTACCACGTTCACCATCAAGTTCCCACCTACCGCATCGATCTCCTCTAGTAACTCGACGCCTGGTAAGGAATCCTTCACAGTTACCACCCGAATTCGCATAGCAGAAATAGTGCCCGGTGTTTCCAAATGTAGCATAAAGCATTTTTTATACCTTTTGAAAAGAAAAGCTTCCTTGTATGCTGATCACATTTTAAGAATCACGTAAGAATTTTAAGTTCACGTAATGGGAAATGTGCAATATGGATATATTCATAAAAGGAACATACCCGCCGCATTGCATTTGAGTAAAATTGGTAGCATCAATATCATATTTTTTGTTATGTATATTTTACGATTATAATATGATTATGCCTATCCGTATCCGTAATCATCATCATCATGAGCAACATGAGCAAATTGCGTGGGAAAATGGACAAGAATTTTATCACGTACTTACATTACCTCGTGACGGCTTATGTCATGTCTGTGTTGTAAATTCGTTCGGAAATTAACGCAAGCTTGCGAAGAGCGAGAGAAATCCTCAAAAGTGGGAGGCGAAAACTTCACACAACAACAAAGTGCGGAGCATTTCTCTCTACAAAAGATAACAATGTACACTAAGAAAAGTGTAATGCACCATATTTTTTATTTCATGTTGATCACCACCAGAAAGCAGAAAGTTTGAAACATGTATCAAGAAACAAAAAAATATTCACATAAGTAACCTTAAATCTTTCACCCGATTGTTTTGCAATATTTCGTTAAATTTTTGCCAAGGCCTGACTTATCTTATCCGACTTAAGTTAGTCAGATAAGATTATCCACTCTACAAATTTGGAGTGGAGAAGGGTGAACCCAATCAAATGTGAAATGAGTTGTTTTGGAGCAAAAGTAGAATAAAATTCATTATATTTATTAATTATTAGGAAAGATGAAAAAGGGTTGTGTGAGTCAGTCTATATAAAAATACTCAGTTGGTTGGATCAAGTTAGGTAACAAGAAGCGGACCAACAGGATCGAGATTATGCTTGACTGCCTGTGTGTGAGGGCTGCCTGCAACCCCAGGTGGTCCCTGATCATCACAATCTAGTTGACAGGTTTCATTTCTTCCAGCCAGGTTTAATTTTCAGACAATCACACGCAGCATGTATAAAATAAATTTTGTTAAAACAAAATCAAGCTGGAACGATAAAAAAAAATGTTATTACACTACTTGTTTGACTTTGTCAACAGCAGTCTGTACACATGCATACATATTTAATGTGCTTGGATAGGGTAGAGCAAATTAGATTTCTAGAAATGTAATACTCAACGACACGATACGATACCATCATGAAACGATACTCCAAAAAGAACACGGGAGAATTACTAAATAATGATCCAATAAAACAGTCTCATGTTTCAGGTGTCCGTTTGCCCTCCAGAGTTTATCAATTTTACGACGAAAACAATTGCTTACGTCTCACGATATTTTCGTGGTTGTGATTTTGATGGTGTCGCCAGACTGGCCTGCAACTGACATCTCTCAACTTTTGGATTCAATCAAGTGTGCGTAATTTTGTTTAACCAGTTTTCACTGAATTTATTTCCCAAAATATGAAGTGACTAAAGGAAATTTGAAAATAACATTTTTTGGCCAGTTAATTATTAACATTATTTGTTCAAGTTTATTATCCTGCAGATTACAATAATGAAAGCAAATACATTTCTATTTCTGAAACACTCAGAAAGATATGTACATACATCCGTTTTATGGTTACCTCATTATTGAAGTTCTGAAGAAGATTGACTATTTTTTTAAGTAAAGAGAATGAATAATTTCAGGAGAAAACTGGATTCGTCTGGCTTTTCAAGCTAAATTATTATTATAAATTATAATAATTTTACACACAAAGTTTTTTTATCACGAGCATATTCTCTATTACATATCGGAAGACGTCTCTTCTCTAACTGTTATGCCTGAATATTATTACAATTTTTTGTTTATTTAATCATGTCAGCCGTATGTAAATTATTATTTAAAGTGTCTGTGCTGCCATACATAAATACGCTGAATTGAATGCAAGCATAATGAGTGCACACAATATTGCCTCACTATTATTGAACTAATGCCCTATGGGTCTTATTTCCTCTTCATCAATTTTTGTTTCGCTGTTCTTTTTTTTCTTTCTTGTTCAGACAAAAAAAATATTTTTGTATGTGACTTGTGTGAGTGAGCAATACAGAAAAGTAGTACTTTTTTTCATGAATGTCTGATGATGCCTGATAATGATATGTCTTTTGAGAATATTGGAGACCGTGTGTGTAATGCTTATACCTACGTAAAATTTTGAAAAAAAAACACAAGAGCGAGAGAGTGAATGATAGGAAATGTTGAAAAACCACAAACATCCTGGGTTTATTACGCTCATCTATGCAACGTACACTCTAATATATTTTCCCTCTTGTCAATAATAATTTGGAGAATATTATCCTATACTTTTCGTATACAATCATAAATACATGCATTATAACAGTACAGCTCCGAGCAGAAGTCCATTCGACTCTCTCTCTCAACCAATTTGTGCACAAAGGCAAACAATAAAGTATCAATATAATTTTTTTGTCTATTTTCTTCTTTTCCCCGAAAATTTTCATGTGTGGAGCTGGTGTAATCAATCGCGTCATTATGCTACAAGCTTGCTCAAAAAAATTAATGCATTTTATATTGAGTGAACAAAAAAAAATCACAAACGAAATAATTTATTAATGTAATTTTCGTTGTTTGTAAGTTGCAATGAGAAAAAAATGGGAACTCCTCTGTCTGTCCAGTTCGCTCACGTATCAATATTTTATATGTAAAGTCGTCTGTGATCCAATAAAAACCAATAATAATGGCTACTCATGTTCCCTCCAATATGCTACATGATTTAATATTCATGAAACAACTGAAAACAGAGAACTGATGATAGACACGGTAACTATCAGTTGGACTTAATGATGACTTACGTAATTGCGATGTTGTATTATATCAAAATATACGGTTTCCGCTCAAACATGAGGTAAAAATTGGTTGGGTTTGATTAAACTTGGGTCCTTGTCGACTACCTGATTTGAAATTGCTATTTTCTAGACAGACTTCCCTAATCGTGATCGTGTGTAAGATGAATGCATGAGTAAAAAAAATATTTTCCAAAATACGAACCATTTATCCAAGTGCGTGCAGGTTTGCCTGATCTTTTGATCTCGTTTCCCTTTTTGGGGATCGGCAAGAACCCTTAAAACACTGAAAATCACCCAAAAAAGCGATTTTGTGAACGTGTCAAAAATACAACTACACCCCAATTTTTCTGGCAAGGTGGGATATGCGCGTTATTAGACTAGTCCCGTTCTTTTTCGATTGTTGTCGTCTTGTTTTTCGAAAGTATATTTTTCCTTCCTATTGCGTGTTGGTTTATAGTAATCAAAGGTCTCTCGAAAAACACAGAAAAGTCATAATATAGGTATTCTGTTTTTTTTAAGTTAATTTTGGGGTTTTAACCTGTCACTTTCAATTCCTCCTTCTTTGACAAGAGCACCCACTGACAAATTGTAATGACAAGGATGCGGTAGGTTTTAAGGAACCTTACTTAACTGCTTGAAAATCCAAAAAAATCTTTTTTTGTCATGAATGGTGGTGGTGAGCAAATTATTTTAGGTTGGTGTCGTTGGTTTTTGGTTATAGGTTCACGGGTAGATTTGAGAGGGTAAAAAAGTTTTCGGTAGAAGTTTGGAATTGCTTGAATGTGGTGGATTGTCAAGAAAAGGTTGTAATATGCGGTGACGTTTGATTAGTAAAAAAAGTGTGGCAGCAACGCGGGTTGCGATAATTTCATATAATATGTAAGATCTACATATAATTTTTCGCCCTTATTCAGCAAGATTGCTGAATTATAAAAAAAATTGGAGTCTGAGATTGATCCATAATTCGAGGCTTTAAAAATGCATGTGTGTATAAAAGTGTGTTATTTGTCTTCCTAAAAGCTTTAGTTATCATAACATTGCATAATTAATCACGATCTTCACTAAAGAATTCTCCACAAAGGGGAGCAATAGTAGCAGGGAAAGCAATATGTACCAACGTAACAAAGACAGAGGGTAGCTCGTCGTGGTGCGGTTTCCTCCACACACATTCCATTAAAAGGCAACAATGCACAAAATGCCACACTTTCGCCAGTCGTAATTACAACCGATTTAAATACCAAATTTTTTTGTTTGTAAACAAACCAAACCAACATCAAACAATATTTTGCGTGAAGTGCGGTGAGGGATTTTACCAACTATGTATTTAGTAGATGTAGTTATCAAATCTGCAGGTAAAAAAATTCATGGGGCAACGTGATATACGAAAAGCTCCTTGACTGCTTTCAACTCATTCGTGATCGGAGCACAATTTATATCTTATTAAATGGGAATAAGTCTTCAGTATCCCACATATTTGATGAATTGCATCCTATTATTCATTTAACTTGCAGAGGTGCCAAACGCCATCACATACCCAACGGATGCATCTAGCTGGTCAGCGGCTTATGGTACCGCAGCCGTTGGAGCCACCTCTTACACTAATCTTGCTCAGAGTGCGTACGCAGACATCACTGGAGAACCATTTACCTCAGGTACCTACATCCCTTGCAAGTTTAATTAAAACTTTCCGCAAAACCCAAAGAGTACAATACTGATTTTGACTTGTAGCATACTTGCCGTCTTCTGATCCGTTGTCAACCGCAGACTACTTTAGCGGGAGCTCCGCAGCTGGAAGCCATAGTGCGGCAGTGATCGTCAGTCAAAACCAGTCTGGTAGTGCCACTTACCACCACATGACTGCCTCAACAAGCCCCATACATCACATCGGAGGTTCCAGCTCTGCATCTCAACATAACAACTCAACCTCGTCACCAACTCACTCCGCATCTGGATACCCTCATCATCACCACCACCACAACTCAACTGCCAGTCACCATCCTCATGCTCAATTCTACCATTCCTCCAGTTATTACAACACTGGAAACAACTTGTCACCTTACTATCACCACCATTATGGAACTGGCACGGGTGGTGCAGCGGGTGCAATGTCTTCAGCTGCTGCGGCAGGAAATGTTTTGTATTCATGTAGCCCCTCAGCAGTCACTGGAAGTTCGGTGGCGGCCGTTACTGGCGGATCATCCGCGGGAATGATACCACTTATTGAAAAGTCGGATTTGACCATTTCGGCAATGTATGCTTCCAACCCCCTTCACTCTTTGTCGTCCTTGGCCGCTGTGGCCAATGGGACAAGTATGGGGGCAGGTGGAAATGTTCACTTGTTGGGGCATCATCCACATCATCACACTTTCTCACATTCTCATCATCATGCGTTGGGGCCCACAGAAGAAACTGAGCAGGATCAGGCTGGAGCGGCACTGCAGCAGCATGACGTAAAAGCTGTCACTGGTTCGAATGGAAGTCATCATGATGAGCTGGGAGATGTTGCGACAACTCGGAGTAACAGTGGTGGAACAGGGAGTCAGCAAACACCACCAGGTTCAGCCGATAATATTGGTGTATGGAGGCCTTACTAACTAAAAGTTCTTTGCAGTTAATTTAGTTACCAAATTGTTACAAAATTTAAGGTTTTAAACTACAATTTAGTCCATGTCATTGTTACATTCAGCGTTCAAACATTATATTATGAGATATTTTTGCTATATCCACTACTGCTATACCCAACACTAACACATTAATTTATGCAAGCCAATAGCAATGTTATGTTGTGCAAACGTACGATATTGTCCGTAGTTATAGAAGGTAGTTCAACCATACCATTAAAGCGGAAATTGTAGATAGATTAAAACAGCTTTGTAGTCTTATGATTCATATTCTTTTAAATTCATAAATTAGATAAATAAGCACCTACCCTATACCCCATATGGGGAATAATATGTAATTTCATATTTTACAGTTGAAATTACAAAAGTCCCTTCCAAAATACCGGTTTCTTGCATCTCAACTCATAAGTTATAGGTTAATGCTTAGGATATAAAAATGTCTCGGATAACCTACAAAAATCAGGGCTTTTGAAATCATATAGTGAAACAGTTTTAATTAATGACTACTAGATTTTTAAATACACTAACAGTGTCCACATGCTAATACTGTTATGTTTTAATTGTTATTATTAATAGTTATCAAGTTACTTCAAATTACATTCCATGTAAAAGTGAACCGGTATATCGTTCCTATTGTAAATTCATGTACAGAAATTCTACTATGTATGCAGTATTTATACCAAGCATAAATTTTGAAATGAGGTTTTAACTAGCTGTAAATTAATTTAATGATGTAAATTAAACAATAAATAAAGCGAAAACTCAAAAGATATCCAATCTGCACAGACTTCAACCTACTCGCTTTTTACATATGAAAACCCATCCGATATGATGACTGATGAACGAACGATGAAAAACCCACAAAATAAAATCTGGAAATATGGTAACATTACGCCAACAATCTTCATGACTAAAATTAAATATGATTATGAAAACGGACCAACATGGCCTAAATTATGCAAAGGTAATGCTGTATAAGTGAGCTAAAATAGGAAATCCCATCCCACTTCTCCGAAGGAGTAACAGGAATTCTAGCCATTATTCTCATGCCTTTTGAAAGAAATCACTTATTAATAATTAACTTGCCTTGCGATGATAATTTACCAAGATTGAACAGATTTTTATTTTCATTTTATAGTCGAATTTTTTCTGACTTTCGCCAGGCCATGCTCCTTTTCACTCTGACAAATAAATATCAAATGTTTATGTCAAATATGAGAAAATATACACATGAAGACTTTTTGAATCTACTCCACTAGAATTAATAATAAACATAATTTCTACTTTACCTAATTTTAAACGTAGATACGTAATAAAAATATCTTTCTCTATTTAATCTGGCGTCAATGCAGAATAGTCATCCTCCACATCTTTGCTCTCGTCGTGGAGCAAGACGTACTCTCTGCTGCTAAATCCAAATTTCAGAATATCCTTTTCGAAC
>JAHZNF010003875.1:0-10902 GCA_027744215.1 Troglopedetes dispersus | reverse complement strand
CGAGAATTTGTTTCCGGAATTTGGCAACACGGAACCGAAACAGATCAGTAGCTTGATTCATTGCTGCAGCTTGCAAATTATTTGTGGTAATTTACATATTTTTATCATATTGTTCACACTTCAATCTCAGCTTCAATCAGGTCCCGGACAAAGGGAGAATATGCAAATTTATCTAATTAATTACTAATTTGCATCTGAATAGCTGTCGTAATGGGTCTGGAGGCATGTGGAAGTGAAGAAGGGAAAACGTTCAACGAAGTATTTCAAGCGTACAAGATTCTCTCCAGTGAAAGAGCCACGAACCTATTTTTCTTCATTGATTTCATATGGAAATTGCATCCTAAGTCAAAAGAGTACAATCGGTTGACCGATGTTTTAAATGGGATCACGAGAAAGGTGCATAATTATTTTATCTGCAATATTGTTGGGTTTATGATACTTTCAGAATACCTACTATTATTCAGTTACCCTGTACCTTCACTCTGTGTTTTTATTTTCAGATTATCCAGAAAAAGCAAAATAATAATATGAGCAAGAAAGAACATGTAATGATCACGGATGAGCACGGGATAAGGCAATTTAGAAGCATGATTGATGATATGATGGCCTCTGACATGACACCGGAGGAAATTCTTGTTGAAGTTCAGACCATCGTGGTTGCTGTAAGTTGCAGATGTGATCAATTTATATAAAAGCATTCATTTCCCGCTATGAAGGATTTTAAATTTGAAACCGTGAGAAAATATGTATAATTTCTACAGGGATATGAGTCTACGAGTCTTACAATACATTTTATACTTTTCCTTCTTGCCTTGAATCCCGAACATCAGGTAATTAATATATAATTTCTGAATAGCCACACATTCGAGAATGAAAGGTATGAAAATTTTTTTAAAAAATTAATGCTTATTATATAACGCAGAAACTGTGTCAGGCGGAAGTGGATAAGATGTTTACTAATACCACGACTTATCAAAGTGAAAGCATAACTTCAGAAGGCCTCTGCAGTCTGAAATATTTAGAAAGGTGCTGTTTGGAAACTTTACGATTATTTCCCATAATATTCATGTTCCAGAGGAAGCCCGAAGTGCCAGTCAAACTGGGTTCGTCTAGCAACTTTGCCGTTGTTATTTTTTAAATTTAATTTACAAAAACAGAATCTCTAAGACTAATTTTATATTTGAATGTGCAGATGAAACGCATGTACTGCCGGCAGGAACGAATGTGCTCATTCCATCCTACACAATACACAGAAATCCCGAGTATTTTCCCGATCCAGAGAAATTTGATCCTGACAGATTTCTTCCAGAAAATTGTCGAAAGCGACATCCCTATGCTTTCTTGCCTTTTTCGATGGGAATACGAAACTGTATAGGTGAGTTTCTAATTTGTCTGCTTAGATTTTTATGAACAAGCTTCGTTTGATAGTAGTTTTTTTAAAAATAAATTACTACCCTTATTAATAATTTTGGATATTTGATTAAGGCTGGAAATTCGCCTTGATGGAGATTAAGACGGTGACTGCTCACATTCTCAGGAACTTTGACATATCCACTGTGGATAAACTAGATGATGTGAAACTTCTTCCCAGCATAGTAATCACACCAGAAAGAGATTACAGATTTCATTTGAAGCGGCGCCACCATCTATAAAATCCTTGAATATAACATTTTATATTACTGTGAGAATTTTTGGGTTAAAATTATTCCAAGCATTAAATTAACTTCATTGCACGAGAAACGCGTGGGAATTATTGTCCCAAAATCATGTTTATTCGGTAACGCAATCAAACCATTACACCAGATTCACAAAAAGATTCAGAAACAGTCTGATGCAAATATAAAAAATATTGTGCTGCTCCATTTGGAACACTTTTTGCTGCATGACCTTTTTTGGTCTTTTTTTCTTAAATTTAGTAGGTTTATGAAAGTTCATCAATTTTGTTATTACTGGTGCTTTGGTTTTAAAATTATTCATAAAAAGCAAATAATAACATCAGCAACAATGAATCTGTAACGATGACGGGTGATAATGGGATTATGGGCAAGAAATGGCCTGTGACATGACATTGAAGGAAATTCTTGCTGTAAGCTTTAAAATAGTTGTCTCATTATTAGTAGCACATGTATCCACATAATATAATATTGAATCATTCATTTAATTCAATTTCAAACCTGAAGAATTTAAATGATGATAAAGTATAATGGTACATAAAATGGCAAATATTTTAAGCTGTTGCTTCTTGCACTGAACCTGAGTATCAGGGAATTAATTTATAATGATACTACATAATAGGTACTATGGTATATGAAAAGTATGAAAAGTGTGGATGAGATTCGTCAAATTCAATGTGTCTTCATATTACACGGGAAACGAGAAGGAAGTATTTCTTTCGAAATCATATTATTCGGTAACAAATCTAACCATCCAGCAATTCACACAAAGTTTAACAAGTCTAATAGTCTGATATCAATTTAAAATTGGACTGCTACGTTTTGAGCACATCAGCATTTGGACCAAGTTCCACCCGACTCTGATTGTCTTGAATTTTCCAAGAATTTCTCTGTGAAAAAATAAACATGTTATTAATGGTCCATCTGCACAGTAATTTTGGTACTAATCTAATTGAATATGTAGAATAAAATTCTTTACATGAGAGGTAATTGCTCTGTCCAAAATGGTATGTAAAATCTTGAGGCGTCGTCTCCACATGAATCGTTTGAAATCTATGGAACACATGTCCTTGAAAACGTGCTCTAACAAGACCTTTTCCCTACAACAAAAGTTGCACACCAACAATAATCTTATCTCAAACCAAATTCCATTTTGCTGTATAAATTTCAGTACGTACTTTGAGTATTCTCCAACTGGAAAGTAATCAGGAACCGTCATTTCAGGTTGCTTTGCTTTATTTGTCTTTATCCCTTTACCAATTTCTGATCCTTCAAAGTCGCCAAAGTTGCTGTCAAAGTCGTCATCCACTTCCTCATCTTCCGCTTCGTCTAGATAAATGAGGGCTTCCTGTGTTTTTTTTATTTCAGTAGCAGCCAGCGTCAGCTGAAAATTGTCTACGAGCACCGCAACGAATAGGCTATTGTGATAACAAGATAGCATAAAATTATTTCTGTTTAATGCTTTTTCCGTATATGTGACAAAATATAGATAACTATTTGGTAAGCTCACTTGAGGAAGATAAAGTTTTCAATGACAATGTACGAGAAGAGGTACATAAAGAAAATCCAGTACTGGGTCCGACTACCTTCTCCACTTGCCGGAAGACGTTGAAGGAGTTGATGCGATTGAGCCTTGGATCAGAGAATTGAAAATAATTAATATTAATAATAATTTAATGTCAAACGCTCGTCATGAGTTAACAATCAGCTTGTGTTTGAGCTTACCCATGGATAACATACTCTGAAAGACTGTGGTCACAATCACTTGCAAATTCGGAAGAAACTTGATAATACGAAGCAGTCGCAGTGCCCTCAAACTTTTCAGTACTTTGAAGTAAATGTTAGCATTTATGTCCGTGCTCAATGCAAGTGTTCTTGTAAAGAGGTCAACGATAACCTCGCTGTAGGATATTTTTTTTACACAAGCTTAAACATCACAACATGCACATGCTTTAGGCAGCAGATTTAATGTGCTTTATTAAATAAGTCAGTGAGTGTATCAAGAATCTTACGCAAAGTGAACCGAAAGGATCAAAATGTCCAGAAGATTCCAAGGTGTCTTGAAATAATCTTGTTTATAAATGGCAATCTTCAAGCTAGCTTCCACAAGGAAGATTCCAATGATGCAGTTGTCCAAAATAACCAGGGGATATGCTGAAACAAGAGGTTGTGAGTTCCTAATACTCAAATTTATCAGCTACAATTTAGCTGACTCCGACGAAATATTAATTTACAATTCTTCTCATGCTTACCGTAACTAATATAGATTGTCTCAAAGGTCAACACGAAAATTCCAACGATGGAAATAATAATAATGATCAGCATGAATTGTACGAAGAATTTGCTGTTAATAAACTCATATAACATTGCCCTTCTTTCATCTGCATGGTGAAGGTACTTTGCTCGACTTTTATGTTCATAGTAGGCCTCACGTAAGGCCTGCTGCTCCAGCTTATCCTCACAGAGCTCAATGATAGCCTCGAAATCCTCCTCTGTGATATCCGTCGTTGTTTTAAACAGTCGAAGGACACACTTTGCCACGTATTTTGGATCCGTCAAAACCTTCTTTAAACCTGGATAAATCTGAGAGATCGCTTCTTCCTCTTCTTCTTGACTGCGAACGAAGAGCGTATCAGTCCCGGTGGTCAACAAGTCCGTCGGAACAATCGGTAACTGCTCAGTCTCCAGAACGTCTTGAGATTCAAACGATACTTTGCCGGCACCATCCTTATCTTCTGCTTAAAACATTATTATTGTTATTATTAAATTTCATATTTCGTTTCGACCGGACAATCAAATTTTGCAGATTTGAATACCCAATTCTTCATCTTCCGAGGACCGCTTTTTCTCATCCAGATCTACGTGCCCACGAAGAACTTTGAGTCGAGCGTGGTGAGATCTCAGACATTTGAGGAGTTCGTGGACACGAACTCGCTGAACAAGCTCCTACACCAGGGATGAATGAGAATTGACGATTATAAGCACATTATGAGAAGGATATGTTAAGCAAATTGAATACCTTCCATTCCTGCTGCAAGTCGTCGGGCGGTGCCTCATCGATTTCACTTCCCTTCTTGTCACTCCTTCTACCAGATTTCTTAGGACCCATTTTACGGAATAGGTTGTGCAGTACAAACCAAGATTGCTGAAATGTCTTTATTTCGGAAAAAATGAATAGGCACAAATTGGTGGCCTAGTTCTGATTTCTGAAGTGATATATTTATGGCGACAAAGAATGTCCAAGATGTTGCCAAAGAGCTGTGAAGATTACTTTACCATACTGTACAATACCAATTTTTAGATCTGAAACAGTTTCCCCTGTTATACAGATGTAGCCAAATTATTGCCAGAAGAGTGGACAGTTTTCTGCATTGGAACAAGTTACTAATATTGTGACCTGTGACAACTTACTCAACAATAAAACATAAGGAGGTTACATCGCTGACCAATTCCTTTAGTTTTAGAAAGAATGGGTTGCAGTTGTTGTAAAATGCGCAAACAGAAGCTAATCTCTGCTGACGAAACTTCTCCAGACTACTTGAAATGCCTTATAGATGCAAACTTAAAACTTTGCATATGGATCATGGGTGGTCCCGGAAGTGGCAAAGGTAATTTTTCAAAAAATCTTGTTCACTTTACAGTCTTAACTGAATTGCATAACTTGTTTGTGTTAACTGTACTATCTGTAGGGACTCAATGTGAGCTCCTAGCGAAACGTTACAATCTTGTGCAGATATCAACCGGGGAGCTTCTCCGAAAGAGGGTGGACACTCTAGGAGCGGAGGTTGTCCAAACAATGGAAAAGGGTGGTTTAGCTAATAACGAGGTAGTGCTCAATCTACTTAAGGAAGCAATGTTGAAGGAGGTGAAGAACTACAACGGCTTCCTCATTGACGGTTACCCACGGAACGTGGAGCAAGGTGAACTTTTCTGTGACAAAATTGGAACACCACAACTCATGATTTACCTAGATTGTCCAGATGCTCTCCTCGTAGAAAGGTTGTTAAAACGGGGACAGGTCTCCGGCCGAGTTGATGACAACGCCGACACAATTCGCAATAGAATAGAAACTTTCCATTCGGCTACCCAACCTGTTGTAGATTACTGGAAGGACTCGATTGTACAAATTGATGGAACAATGCCAACACAACAAGTGGGAGATAAGTGCATACATGCTGTTGAAGATGTGAAAACCAGATTGCACCTAAATTTTTTGCCTCGCTGAGAGTCACTGCCTAATAATAAGAATAAACAGAAGCTTGAACTTTACAATTATCTTTATTACAAAATGCTTGCTTACGCACAAATTTTCAACAACCCTGTTCACAACAGAAAACACCTCTTCACGCTGTATAACCTTTGTTTTCTTATAAAAGTTGACAATACTTGTGTAACCGGTATGGTATACCCTATGTAAGGACACGGCAATAGTGAGAGATCACTTTGCTAGATATTTTGTCGAGCGACAAATGAAAATATGATCAGTTAAAATGTCTCCTTGAGTAGTTACTTAATCTTACCATCTTCCTTAAAATATACATGCATATTTACAACTTCATTTCAAAAGAATTTGAAATAATTACTAATTAAAGTAAAATTAATTCAGTTAATGCTTCCTGTAGGAGGACATGTGTTTCTTACATTTAACATTAGCAGAAGAAGGCAGAGGGTAATGACCGCTATCCTTCAGTCTGTCCATAATGAATTCGGTGTGCTCTCTCATGAAATAAATTTCTTCCACTAGTTTTTTCACGTCGCCTATTTCTGTCTTCACAGCTATTACAACTTCTTCAGAGAGTGACAAGAACTCACCGTAATCTGGGTGGTCTTTGAACGAAGGCACCACACCAAATATTACAGCCCATTGAATGTACGTCCAGAATCCTTCACACAAATCGTACACGTTGCGAGCTACATGATAAAACAAAAATTTTCAGATTTGACTCGAAAAGTTACACAATAAAATAATTAATTCTATATAAGGATAATTTTTGTTAATTTTATAACCTCTAAATAGAGTCAATCCAGGTTGATGTAAATTGATCATTCTCATTACATCATCGGCCAAGCCATTCAATTCATCCTGCATTATTCTGAATTCTTTCCATGTAGCTGGTGGGATCAAGTCATGGATCATGCATGTCGTTGAAACTCGAACTAAAAGTTGTTTCAATCTCCAAATCACGTAGTGTTTTGGGTGGAATTTCTTCTCCAATGATGCAATCTTTTCACGAATTTGGTTTATCCCATTTGATCTCGGCTCTTGCCTAACAAGCTTTCTATAATCCAAATAGGCACGATCTTGACAATCCAAAAGTTTCGTGATCGCCTCTCCATCCACCACAAACTCACAATGACTGCAACTCCACGTGGATAAAAGTTTGGTTGGCTTATCCGGAAGGAGATAACCACCTTCTTTTATTTTTCCATTTTTCCCCTTTTGCTTCTCAGCTGTCCTCTTCAAACATAGGAAGCATTTGATAGCGGAAAAGAAAGTTCCATTTTCAGTTCTGTCGATGCACAGTGCACAGCTGCAGAGATAGTAGTATGACGAATGCAAAAACTGCTGCCTGAAAATGTTAAGACATGCGTTTCTCTTCATCCAATAATAACGCCTAATTGTTATATTGTTATCGTCATTCTTCTTTCACGTAAAGGATTTTACCGTATTTTTTTATTTACCGGAATATTGTAGGCTCCAGATTGGGTAAAAGGCATTGAGTGATCGGTTCTCCTTTTTTTATGTCCCTCGTCGCTATCACTTTTATAAAGTTGACTCCAGCCGGTTTGATCACATCCACGTATCGGGAATTCGCCGAGCAAGAATGAGCAATTTGCGTTGGGATTTTAAAGATTTGCATTCTAAAAGATATCATTTTTTCAATTCAGGAACAGAGAACAGACAATGCATGCCTGCATCAAGTGACTCATAAAAATACCAGTACTTACGATGAGCTCCATTCGCCAGTGACAAAGGTGAAAATATCAACCACTCCATGCATATGCTGAATTGTTTCGTCAGTAACCCATTTCAGATTGCAATTCTTAGTGATAAACAAACGGACCGTGGTAAGACCTGCTAGGACATCAGGATGCGAATTTCTCCTGTCGGGGTCCTGCACGGAGACATCGAGCGATGCTAACTTGTCAAATTTTGAAGGGTCTTTCTGGCTAGTTAGAATACATCTGAGGATCCGCACTAGATCGTACTGGAATTTATCATAAAGCTCCTTCACTCCATTCTTTTGGAATACCGCACATTCATAAGTTTGATGTAATGTGTTCTAAAGCAAGAAAACAGAAGATAAAACGGTAGATCATCAAATTATTACCAATTTACGCATATAAACTGGTAAAAGTAAAGTAACCAACCTTTTCGCAAGTTGAAGGGCATAAGGGCCACGTGCATTTCGGACATCTTTGGTCCTCTGAGACAGGTTTGGAACAGCCAAGGCAGAGAGGTTCATATTCAAGTCCAGCGCTGCAACCAGGGCCTTAAGCACACAGCAATAATTTAACTTTAATCAATGAAACGAAACTGAAACAAACTTTAATTTGATAAAAAAAGATACAACAATGATGCAATAAAACCTGTCATTATCGGTTCATCCACATAAATGGTATCACCAAGTTTAATGTCCTTTGACGCCTTCATAAACGGTCCCCTTCCTGTCAAGCCGAAAATAATTAAATTAAGCAATGTGCAATAAAAAGTGTATTTATGTTTTACAATGAATTCATTATTAGTCTACCAAATGGTGAACCGATAGTAGCAGTGTGCTCCTCCGGACTCATTTCTATGCATGGGTAGCAGACAACTTTGTGACGCTTCCAGTGTTCCAGTTGATGGGGTCTTCCGCAGTAAAACGCTTTGTTGCAAACAGAGCAGTACGTTTTGGCCACGGTCCCGCAAATTTCACACGGACCCATGATTCTCGTCTTACGCTGACTTCCACTTTCAGTGCTTGTCTTATTATTATTCTTTTCACCGGTCAATTTTGACGATTCCGCAGTATCCTTCACGGAGGCCGAGCTAACGCTTTCCCCCTGCTCCATCTTGGTAACCTTATCACCACCACCACCACCAGTTGCAGCTCTGTTTCCGATGACGCTAAGTTCGGACACAATACGATCACGTTTTAGTTCATGTTAATTTATATGTAATCCAGCACCAGTTTTACATGTGTTTCATTTAATCAAGCAAACCTCCCTCTCTTCTGCTGTCACTTGTGGTTCACACAATCATAGAGAGCTTCAAAATTTTAGTTAAAGTAATTGACCAATCATTTCAACATTATGCCTTAGCACAAACCTCCACAAAAAGCGAGCAATAAAGGAGTTGGTTGTGGTATAAGAAGTTGTAATTTGTAATAATTTTAATTACCCAATGGACTGCAGTTTTGACGCAACGGATCCCTATATTAATGCAAAAAGGGAGAAACAAAGTTTATTTGAGTTGAGATTGAGGCTAATTTCTCAAACTCCGAAAGATAAGCAAGAATATTCAATTGAATGTCTCTTGACTTCCTTTCCTTCGATCATTATTTTTTAGTTTTCACTTTAGGATGATGGTGTTGATGATGATGTTTTGAAGCTGCATATATACAACACTACAACAAATGCGTAACATGCACATAAAATGCACCCACATGAATATATACACTGGCAGTCCTGTAAGACGTAAAGGCTATTCATTTCTATCCGAAGCAGAATGACTTCCAATAGTAATAGTTCCAATTCCAATAATATGAATATTGTGAAGTGAAGCTTCTCATGACAAGATTATTTGCATAATTTTCCAGCATTGCATTTTGCAAAGTAGTTCGCTCAGTAATTCCAACATTATTGTGAGATGACAATCAATGATGACTTTGAGAATCTCATCATAAACGTGGATGCTAATGTGATTACAAATGTAATTTTACGCCTTTATGCAAAAATCAAACAAACTGAAGAGAGTAGAAAGAACCAAGCTGAAAGTTTCTGTATTGAGTGACTACTGAGGAGAAGGGAAGTAAAAGATCAATATGCAAAATAGGTTTTTAAAAAATTGCTTACCATTCCATCCAACCTGTCCAATCGCTATGAAGTAGACTAGAATTCAGAATGAACTAAGTTTCAAACTAGAAGAAAATGCAAATTATCTCTTGAAGATACAGATAGAGATCGCAAAGCAAATGCAAAATCACGGCCTCCTTTGATTTTCACAAAGCGACTTGTTAGATCAAGACAAACAGTAGCTGAACTGCAAGACACCACGAATGGAATGAGTGGAACGCACCGCACCGACGAGTGGAATGAGACCAGCCAGGACAATAAAAAAATTGAAACAATAAAATGCAAAAGCTTTAATGAACGAAAGTTCTGGGAATGGGAAATACTGTGAGTGAGGAGAGAAGACCCAAAGTGTCAACTGTGCTCGAATATCTTCAATCTCATCATGGGGGGATTACATTTTGTGCCAGTAATAAGGAGCGTATTAAAAGCTTTTATGAATCGTGTGGTGACAAGAATTAAGTATTGCCAAAATATTAGTTTTTGAGATGAGCCAAATCCACCATAGTAGAAATCAATGCAGTCGCAGTCTTTCTTTCATCAATGAGCTTTAAAGTATCCATTATCATGATCATTTGGAATGCCATAAAGGAGTAGTTTTGCAACCTTTTGCTCTCGGCGTAACCTTATCGCCGACTCAACTCATGTAACATGAGTCTGGCTTGTTTGCATGCTGCTGGTGTGAACGAGTAATAATGAGTCATTACTTCCGAATGCATGCATATACAATACTTAGGTTGTTGAGACGGAAATTCTGTTGATGAGATGAGGACATTACCGACATAATTCGAGAAAAAAAAATTATGAGTAAAATTTTATTATGTAATAACAATAACGGGTAGTCCGATAAACGTATTAATGCGTGGATTGTAAAAAAAACTTGAAAAAAATTAGAGTTTAAATAGTTGAATTTATTTTCTTAAGCAAAACTTACAATTATCGAAAAGCGATAAGATAACAAACAAAAATAATTAAAATTAAGTATGAATGGAGCATAAATTGGCGAACAAATGCATTCTAAGTAGTCCTTCTGCATTTTATTAGTATATATTATTTTACATTAAAATCGATCAACTTCGATCGCAAATTAATATTAATAATATGTTGTACTCTACTAGTATTTATATGCGTGCCAAAAGTTTAAAGCAAAATTCTGTTTTTCCCAAGTTGACTC